>CM057096.1:16410595-16595595 GCA_029959045.1 Taenioides sp. WSHXM2023 | reverse complement strand
CAAAGATATAGTCTAATTACCAGCCTATAATGACGGTACATGTACCACTGGTAGTACGCAAGCTCCTTCAGCTGGTAATTAGACAGCTGTTCAGTTTGTGGATTTTATCTACATTTTTGTCCTTCTTTGGATAGTTTCCTGTTTAAAACTACAGTGGAAATAATGTGGTCCACTTTTAGAACTAGTTTAGATTAGACCTAGAATAGTCCTGTTTGTAGATCACTATAATAATGATTTGTTTATGTGCACTACTGCTGGGTTTCAGAGAACATCCCAACATCCTATTGGCCAATTAAGCCTATATTTAAGACAGATGGGGGCAGCTAAAATTGATCTTGTTAAAATGCAGACTTTTCTTGTAATACAGTGAGTTCTTAGGTCTAGTCACTGATAGAAATGATCAGATTCAACATTTGTGAATTTACCTTTGAAAAATTTCAACAGAAACTACAATGTAATTAACAGGAAAATATGGCTCTTGCCGCTCATCAGGGTGTATCACATCATCACATTCTTGCATCTGAAAACCACCAATATCAGCGTCGTAGTTTAGTTTAGCGCGTATGCTCCACCTGACATGTGCTGTATTTGCATGTAGTCCTGTTACGATGCTGTTAACTACACTTAATCATGGCCTTGTCACTTAATACAACACTGTTAACCTGGTTTAGATCTTTTAAACACATCAGATTTTTTCAAAAACGTTGTCGTCTATCTTAAATGTTCCTCTTCAATGCAAATAATAGGCTTAAAGTCTCAGTTAACAATTAAGGCTATTCTGTAATTGATCACTAAATACAGATTATATTGTTTTACAAATGTGAATGAAATCTTTATGAACTGCATGTTTTTTTTTAATTCTAATTTGTTTTTCTTGACATTTAAAATACCCTGATCTACTTTTACATGATTATTTTTATGTTCTGTTCATCTCCCTAGAAAGTGTATTGTAAAAGAAAAAAAAAAAAAAATTAGATGAACTACACGTTTATCTAATTAGACATTAAACGTTTCATGCACATTTTTATGAAGAAAAGTGTGCTTTGTGTAGTTATTGTACATGTAGGCTGCTATTTCTTACGCTTTGAGATGCAAGCTGATTGGCTGTTTAAGTGTGACCGACTCTTCTTCACTTAGATTTAAATACATATTACCTCCTCTCCTGATTTGAAAGCTTTAAATAAACAGGACTGTGCGGTGGAGCTGAATCTTTAGTCTAAGCCTATAGTGAAATTTAAGCATGTTGCAGTTAGAGCAGAAAGCTTGTTTTTGTAAACCAGTTAACCTCACACATGGTTTCTCACATTTAGTTGCCCTGGATTGACATTTGAGACTTCACACTCAAACTGAATGTGGTTTACGTGGATGGAAACAGTGTTGCCTGCAAGAGAGCACACAGAACAGCCTCAACAGGATACAATGATTTCAGACGCTTACCTGTAACTTCAATAAATGCCTGTTTTGTTTTGTTTTAATACAAACAAACCTACAGCTATCCACAATAATCTAACAAACAAACAAACAAACAAACAAACAAAATGTATTTACTATTAACTATCTACACTAAATAAAAGACTTCATTGACACTTCATGATACCCTTCCCCTACAGAGTTTTCAGCTGCACTATGGTGTGACATATTTCCTGTGTGTAAGACAAATTCCCCTTGATACAAACATGCTTAAACTGGTCCATTCTGGTCAGTCATTCTGTAGCTTATATTAGCCTACTAGCACCAGGATATTGCAGCACTTTTTGCGTAACAGCTGAGTTGAGAAAAAACTGAAACTTCAGCTCAAATGTTGGGAAGGTTTGGCAGTGGCACCACAATATCCAAATACACATACTACAATGACCTCAATGAAGCAGAACATTTATTAAGTAAAAAATTATATTTACAAATGCAATAGACAGCAACAATCCCATATTTAAAAAAACAAAACAAAAAAAAACCAAAAAAACTTTCACTTTTTTCTGGAAAAAATATGATCTTAACAGTTGTGCATTGTGACATTTGCAACCCATGTTTTTAAGTCAGACAAAGTTATGATTCTCATATAACAGATATAAAGAACATTTGTTTCTATATTTTTGAATCACATGAACATATTATCTAATACTGCAGTTTGTTACATTTGAAAAATCCTAGTTTTACAAAAAATGACATGATATTATTATTACATTATTACTAGTTTGACACATTATCACTTTTGCTCAAACATGTGTTGTTTGAGAGTGACTTGGGTAACACTTGATGTCATAAAGTGAAGAATGAAGACACAGCCGTGTCACTTTCAAAGCCACCCCAGACCAAAAGAACATTTGCACATTTGCGATATTACTAAACCAAAATCCCCATTTGTTCCATCATTTGCGGTAGGAAAATGTTTATTGACAGCGCCTACGTGAGGGGGCACACTTTAGCGTGTGCGTGACAGCAGCAACATCAGTACAGCCATGCTGACACAGCGTTAGATACACAGACGTTAAGACTATGAAAAAGCTGCTTTGCATGGGTAGGTGTTTACATAGTAGGGTTTACAGAGCAGTGTCACTTTGACAATAGTGCAGTAAAGTCTTCCTATCAGCCCTGGGACTTCCTCGTTTACCTTAGGCTGTGTAGCAGTCTTCCAAAGCTTATAGATATCCTCCACATGTCCGTGTGAGGTCAGCATCTGGCTATAGATACAGGAGTGGTAGGGGGCCTTAGCCTCGCCTGAGAAAAACACATGTTCTTGAGGAGACACACCTACGGCATTGGCACAGATGCCAAAGAACACATCATCAATATAAAGGGACGCATTCAAAGTCAGGGTGGCGTGATAGATTTTGTCAGCCACATCACTTGAAACTACATAGCCCGCTCCAGCTGTGTAGTCAGGGTAAGACAGCCATGGGTACATATCATAGGGCACATAGTATTTGCTGCTTCGGCTTCGAACTGGTGGTGATCCCCTGTGCACTCTGCCCACCCAGAGATCAGTGAACCCTCTCCTGTTCATGTCCTGGAGGTACTGCACCAGGTTGGGCATGTGCACAAAAATATCATCATCGGCAGTCATGAGGAAGCGAGCGTGAGCGCAGTGATGGTGCATCCAGTGGAACTGCATGAGCAGCTTCAGGGTCAGGTTGTGGAAGGAGTCAGTGAAACCCTGCTGGATGAGATCACTGTGCATTTTGTCTTCAAACTCTAACTGCTCCTGAGGGCCAAAGGGGTCTCTGTTCAGGCTGTCATCTGAGGCCTCGGGCGCTCCTAACACAAACAGCACTTTCACTGTGACGCCAAGAGACTGCTGGATGTAGGTTTGATTGCCCCATGTGGATCTGATGGCCTGTCTCCTCTGAATGTTCTCTGGTGATGTTTTGACAAAGAGGAGCAGTAGGACATCTTGGTCCTTGCACTTTTCTGGATGGTCCAGAAGGTATGGGAAGTTACTGAAGATCAAAGCCTGCTCTCTCGGAATGGTGAGGCTTTTGTTAACCAGAGTGAAGCGGTTGATGAAGTAGCGAAAAGACACTGACTTGACGTGGCTGACGACAGTGTTATCGAGCTGCTCCCAGCAAACCATGACCAGGGACAGCACCAAGCAAGTGACCACGAGCTGCACACACTGGCATCTCCTCAACCTACGGAAAGTGACGAACATGCTGACAGTGGGGGACTCCGTCACGCTGAGGGCATTCACGCAGAAGAATCAGAGCAGGCACACGACATCAGAGAGGAGGGATCACTACTGGAAGAGGGCCCCCATCACGGTCACATCCAACAAGGACACATGCCATCGTCCAAAACCATCAGGGGACTAATAAACAAAAAAAAAAAAAAAGTATATTATATTATATTTAAAAATAACAACTTTAATATTAATAAAATAATAAGGCATACCTTTATTAGCCATTAACTAATCATTTACTAAAAATTAATTAATAAACATTTGCAAATTGTTTGTAGATGTTCCTAATTAACCATTTATGAATGTTTTACTAATTAGTAATAACTTTTTGTCAAGTAAATGATATGATATGCTTATTATAAATTCTAACAATTTGTTTATTTTCTTTGTTTTGCCTCTGCAAACAAGTAGTACATATCATATGTTAAGTGATGTTAAACCACTGACAAATGTTATTTACTGCATTTAAATATATCATTTTTTATGAATATGTGACATCTTTATTCACCATTTATTTTAACTCTATGTATCAAAATGTGAGAGAAAGAATGTATGGTACTCTAAACTGCAAATCTGGCCACAGAATCACTTGCATTTGCACACAGACAAAATATGGATACATTCATTAATTTTATTTGTTTGAGCAAGGCATATTACAAACATAAGGATATGTACATGTTCATGTTTGGGACCATTTCTGGTGCTCAAAAGGAGCTGGTTGAAGTTTAAAAAAACTTATCGTGTCCTATCCCAATTAATATGCTGTGTGTCCTGACATGTAAGAAACCCAAACTATTATTATTTAATTATTAAATATATAGGAAGCAGAAAAGTTTGGAGAAATTGGGGCTTGTTAACAGGACTGAATGCAAAAGCCAGCACAGCAAATGTGGCCTGCATGGTCCATAATGGAGGGGTTTAAGTGACAGACCCCTAAAACCGCTGAGAGGTGTAGAAAGCCTGGGGGCACAATGGCCCTCATCAGATCAGCGAGGTAAAAGAATGCAGCATGAGAATAGTCTGCTTCCGCCCGGGCCTGGATTCACCATGAGGGGATCAGGATGGGCCCACAGCTTGGGACACCCCACTGCAGTCTGGGAGCTTTTTCCACAGCTTCCAGGGTGGACTGTGCCTAATGAGGTCAATGACTACTTATTTTCTCCTTCTGATTCACACCAACCTCCTCCATGACACCCACTCTGCCACACATGTGTAAAACTTGACATTAGATGATCAGCTGAAGCACATTTAGTAACTACCATACACAGGGAACTATGACACTTGTTGATGTAATCCCTCATTCCGGATAGCAGCCAAGACATCTCGATTTCAAATGAAACCTTTTCTGCCAGCAGACCATGAAACACAAACTATGAGAAAAATTAAAGTATCAGATATTTTAATCTTGTAATACCCCACCAACCCTCCCGTGGGACTGCCTGGTCCTGTCTCTGAGTAGATGCACACAAATTGATTCCTGCCTCACGCTGCGACACATGATTTAAGTGTATAGTGTTGGAGCTGTCATGTGGGAACACATGATGTTGCTGGAAATCTACACAAAACCAAGGTGCATATTTGATGAATCTGTTCAGGTTACACACAAATGAGTGGAGAGTCATTTGGGTAATACAAATTAGAAAAAAAAGAAAAAAAGATGATGCACTCTGCAGGTGCCAGTCTTCCACAAACTGTTAACCATGGCTTTTAGTATTTGCTATACTAGATTCTGTAGTAATGATTATCATGAGTCTGTCCCCAGCGCTTATACCGTATCTCTCGGTGTTGAACCTTTCCTTGTCCTCTGACCCCCTCCCTCAGGCATACTTCGAAAGTCACACTTTGTATAAATAGATTTGTAACACAAACAGGGGGTGTGGTAATGGACATACCATAAAACACTTACCATTAAAAAGCAGATCCTGAACCACACGAGCTCTCCTTGCCCTCAGCGCTCTCAGCTCTTCTGCCCAGTGATCACTTGTGCGCCACTCTGACAGAGCGGCTCTTAAAGTTGGTAGTAAATGTGCTGGTCGCCTTGATGCCTCTGTCCCCTCCCTCAGGATGAATGGGGCTGGCCTACCACTACAGCTGAAGTCTACACAAGAATCAGTCAGAGCAGGAAGCCTGCCTTCTGCATGTCTAACTGTGGCTTATATATCTATGCAGCTATAAATACACATTTACATTGACTGAAAAAGCTGGTAAAAGGTTCTGCTTGAACAGTGTCAGGAACCAAAATCTACACATTTAGTAATGTCCTTTGACCATAGAGCAGTAGACAGTAACTTATAATGCAATCCATTGATCTTATCAAAATAATTTTTATTCTAGATCTTGAGATCAGAAAGCTGCACACTGCAGCTGTGTACAACAAAGATGAGGGCGAAGACAACACAAAAGGTTCCAAATTGGTATTTACATGTTATTATACATTACATTTTATTTCTGATAATTTGAATTGATAGCTACAAATAAACTGGAATTACAAAAGTCTGGAGAAATACAAAACCTTGAAGGGCTCTCTGGCGTAGCAAAGATAGATTTAACATTAGTACTTTCAGTTGGAACATAAAGACAGCAAAAACACTTGAATAAAGTGTACAAAGCTTTTTTTTTTTTTTTTTTTTTTAAATCTAAAAACAATGTATTATAAAATACCATTCGACTGTCATAGACATCATTTGAAATAGTGTCTTTGTAGTACAGTCCAATTGCTGTATTAAAGAAAAACTGAATGTTGTAAATAAAATGTTTAACAGGAGTGACATTCAGAGCAGAACTTTAGATTGAGCGAGATGCAGGGACATGAAGCTGCTGTAGGAGACCGATGCACAGAGAGGATTTAATGTGTGATGGCTTATTAACACTTCCCCGTGTTCCTCCATTTTGGCCTAATGTGCAAAAAGAAGCCTCATTCTGGCTATGACTGTACAATGGTATTTTATAACTAAAAGCCACTCCCTCATTGCAACTTCAGGTGATGCAAAAGACCAAGCCTTTTGTTTTTCCAACTGTCCTTAAACCACACAAGTGGAGTACAGAATAGTTTGATGTGCTAGTATATATATATATCATTAGTATGTAGATAACCATGTTACATCAAGTCACACGCTGGTCAGTTTCACCCTGTCAGACAAACAGCACTGACCCGCTTTAAAAACAGCAAGTCCAAAAACTATACACAAAAGCAGTGCTGTCTGTGCATAGGCCTGACCTGAGCCTTTTGCAGAGAGCACGAGGGACTGCAGCCACCTGACTAGCACGGCCAACCAAAGCAGGAGCAGCAGTGTCATGCCGAGCATGAAAGCTGTGGACTTAACATTTAAAACAAAAACAAAATAAGCTTAAGCCATCCACACCGCAACATGTAAGAAAGCAACCTGTCTGATGTTTAATGACCAAGCCTGAGAACAGGACACAATGGAGCAGCTCAGTCTGATTATCATTCAGCTATTGAGGAAATAAGCACATTGATGACAACAGGAGGTCACTCAGATGCTGTGACGGCCTTGTATCCGGGACCTGTTCACTTTGCATCAGTTCAGGATAGCGCTTGTGACCGCACAGCCTCTACCCTGAGGCCTCATCACCACTGAGTTTACTCACAGAACCTGATGTCCAACACCATTTCTGACACTTGAGGATAAATGTTGCGCATAGGACACTTTACCATTAACTCCATATTGTCTACTCCAGAGGGACCACCTGAATATTACATCTGACAAACTTCATTCTGAGAGCTCTACTATACATTTCTTTGAGCTTAAGTACTTCTCTCCAACACCAGATGACAAAAGTTGCGTAAAATCGAAATTCTACAGAACAATGTTTACAGGACAGTGTTGATTTATGTAATTATGCACACATTAAATGAAAAAAGTCATTCAAGTTTCATGAAGGATCCAAGTGTGAGTTTGTTTCTATGAGCATGTTGAAATGCCTCCTTCTGCAAGTCTTAGTTCTTAAAAGTTCATACACACCTCTCTTGTTTGTCTGATATATGTATGTGAACGGGTGCAGTCCAGTCCTTAATGTGTGTGGGGGGGCCTTTAAAACCAGACCATGGCCTCAGATAGGACTACAGCAGTGTGATGTACAGGCAGCGCAGTCAGTTGGTTTGACTATGTACACATTCATAGTCGGTCCATGGTTCCCCCAGACCAGTGTCATTTTCTCAGGTCTAATACACAAACCTGCAAAGACAAAAGCATAAGAGCTCATCATTATCTTGATTCTCCATGATTTAACTGAACATTGAACATCATAAACTTATTGATAACCCAGCCAGATGTAGACTCTGGTACATTAACAGTCTAACAGTCTGCTTAGGTGTTGTTGCATCAATAAAGTAAAAATGTCTGTCCAAATAGTAACAGGGTCATTCCAAGTGAAATGACCAGATATTCCTTGGGAGTGTTGCTGCACCATTTTCAAATTAGTCTCAAATTTCCATGCCACTAGATAGTAACAAAAGTACTTTCTATGCAAAATTGTAGACCTGTAGCTCAAATAGTTACTGAGTTGTGGGGGTCTGAAATTTTCAGAATTTGGGCTATAAATAGCCAAGAAAAGCCTCGCCAGGGTTTTTGGCATCTTTAAGGGGTCAATTCTCAGCCTCTAGACATACCAGAGAGCTGTAAGTTGGTATACAAGTCCTCTGTATGTAGCTAGGGCTCCACAAACATCCCCAGATGTTTCCCTACATCCTGCAGGCCATGGGGGCTTGCTAAAAATGCCAAAAATTAAGAAAAACCTACTCGCGAGTGGGGTTTGGGGCCTTAAAAGTACTAGAAATACTGCACAGAAGTGTTCTGACATCCCTGGGTTCCATTCTACACAAACTTGTGTGATAACTTAGCAATCTGGGGCTTTCTAGGTGCGTCAGTTTGGAAAATATGAGCTCCCAAAGTTGGACGAGATTTTTAATTGGCTGTTTTTGGTGGCAAAAATCTCCATGTGGGACAGGTGCCAGAGACCCCAACTTTTTCTAAAAGACAGTTCCATCTGTCTTCTATCACTGTACAAAAAAGCAGCAGGGTTATATTTGTAGTTACTGAGATATTCTCACTCAAAATGGCATAGGTGGTGCCAAAATTGTACTGCCGTAACACAGGAATTACTCAGGAGTAATTCCTGTGTTACGGCAGTACAGAGTTTTATGACAGTCACTGTCTATGCCTAGTCTAATTCCAAGTGAACATGAGGGTAGGCTGGCCATTGCAGAGTATCTAATGTAAATGCTACTAAGGAATAACTAGTTATCTAGTTGTTAAAACTACAGACTACTTCACACCAACACCACAATGTTTGTTAATTAAGGCAGAAACAGAACTCGTGGGCAACACCCGTCTGCATGGAACTGAACTCTGAAAAGAGAAAAGCACAGGCTATATACAACTAATTTAATAGATACAATTATTACAAAATTGGAATATTTTGAAAGTACATGTAGTCACCTCCACCAATCAATTGCTGAAAAGAGAATAATAAATTTAGTAAAACAAGTGCTTGAAACTATCACTGGAATGGTCATTAATACATGTGTCTCAACTTATAACACTGAAAAGCAAAAAAAACGATTTTGGCAACACCTATGCCATTTTGAGTGAGAATATCTCAGTAACTACAAATATAACCCTGCTGCTTTTTTGTACAGTGATAGAAGACCGATGGAACTGTCTTTGAGAAAAAGTTGGGGTCTCTGGCACCTGTCCCACATGGAGATTTTTGCCACCAAAAACAGCCAATTAAAAATCTCGTCCAACTTTGGGAGCTCATATTTTCCAAACTGACGCACCTAGAAAGCCCCAGATTGCTAAGTTATCACACAAGTTTGTGTAGAATGGAACCCAGGGATGTCAGAACACTTCTGTGCAGTATTTCTAGTACTTTTAAGGCCCCAAACCCCACTCGCGAGTAGGTTTTTCTTAATTTTTGGCATTTTTAGCAAGCCCCCATGGCCTGCAGGATGTAGGGAAACATCTGGGGATGTTTGTGGAGCCCTAGCTACATACAGAGGACTTGTATACCAACTTACAGCTCTCTGGTATGTCTAGAGGCTGAGAATTGACCCCTTAAAGATGCCAAAAACCCTGGCGAGGCTTTTCTTGGCTATTTATAGCCCAAATTCTGAAAATTTCAGACCCCCACAACTCAGTAACTATTTGAGCTACAGGCCTATAATTTTGCATACAAAGTACTTTTGTTACTGTCTAGTGACATACAAATTTAAGACTAATTTGAAAATTGTGTTGCAACCACCATCTGGTGAAACCACACGGAATGACCCAACAGCAGATGATAAACTTACAGATCCATCCGACGCGCTGGCCCCTACTTTGTCTCCTGTAGCGTTCCAGCAAACCTCAAAGATGCCCCCGGTCCCACGGTAGCTGTGGACCAATGCTCCCGTCTACAGCAATCAACAACCACATGAAAACATATTAAAATGTGCCACAATACAACTGGTTAAGTCTTTAATATATTTTAGAAATATATACATATTTTAATTATTTAAAAAAAATCTTAACATAGCTCATATATCCACTTGATTCATATCTACTGTAATGCAAATAATTTTATTACATTTAAATTGAGAAAAAAAACTTGAGGCCCCCCGTCATTGAGTTCACACACGAAGCGGTAACACAAATGATTGGAACAGTTCTGACCTGCGTGTTCCAGATGTGAACACACTTGTCAAAGGAGCCGCTGGCCAGGTGGCGTCCATCAGGGCTGAAGGCCACGCTGTAGACAGGCTCCTGGTGCCGGGTCAGAGTGTGGATGCACACGCCCCTCTCTACGTCCCACAGACGAACAGTGGAGTCAAAGGATGCACTGGCAGAGCACACATGGGGGTTAGACTCACCACTCACCACTGTCATCTGTGGGCTGACTTTAAAAACACTAAACACCACTCACCTGGCCAGCATGAGGTTGGCACTAGGGTTGTTGGTCCCAGGGCCCGTGGGACTCCACTTGATTGTATAGATTTCTTTACTGTGGGCTTGGAGGTCATGAACACACGTGTCTTGTTTCATACTCCAGATCTAATACACAAGAGTCATCAGGACATAATATAACAGGTTTATAAAATGAGACATAAAACTGATCTCACCTTCAATGTCATGTCATCAGAACAAGATGCCAGCAAACTGCCAGTGGGATCCCATTTTATGGCATTCACCTCATTCTAGGCAGATGAAATTAACAGTCAATATATTGATAGTTAAAGCACATACTCTGTAGTGTATTTTAGCACAGAAACTGTGATTATAAATATATACAAATGTTGGCTGCTGGCACATCTGCCAGATGAGTGGATCTTCACTCAACAGTAGGTTCTTACAGTGTGTCCCTGGAAGGTCTTGACGGGCCTGTCCTGGCTCAGTTTACACACATGTATGCACATGTCTGTGCTGCACGATGCAAATGTGTTGTTGCTTTGCCAGTCTACGTCCAAGGCAGGAGCTGAGGGAAAAGAAAGAAAATGGTACAACTTAGTGGCAAATTTAGACTTTCATGGTGACAAAAATGTGCTGCCTGGAATAAGGGCCCGATCTTGCCCCCGATCTTAGCACTAGTGCTAGCATTAAAGAGGGGGCATGTCCAGGTCGGGCTGTACGTCGCTGCTGAAGGCTGGAGTGGGACGGTACAGGTACACACATGGTGATGACATCTCAGCCAATCTGTGACCGCTGTAGCATTTAAAAGCACTGCCAGTGTAGGTAATATCTGCAATCTTTGCCTCAATACCAGGCAGCAAAGAGCATGTGGGGAAAAGTTATATACGAGTACAATAAAATAGCTCTGGAGCCCCACGATGCAAGTACGCACTAGTAGAGGCGCCAGGAATACAGAATTTTGGATTGGCCATGACAGAACTGGCTGGGTTTGTGTTCTGAACACTCCACACGCATGTGCGCCCCTCTCACGTACGTGCACCCGTACACACGTCAACCTTTTTAGTTTTCTCTGAGTTCAGACCCGCTGACCGTTGCTCTCCCCCTGGTCGCACCCACTCCCGCCTGTCCAGGCAGTCCACTACCGTGTCTCTCACCTGAGGTACGAGTGTCCACCACTGCTACTGCTGACTGCTCACGTTCTTGTCTCACAGGTGTCCACAGCATTTGGTCCCACACAGGGGGATGTCTTGCGGATTATGGAATACGATTATTGTAATATAAATGTTTCTGATGTTACCGCTTTGTGCACAGACATGGATTAAACCATTAACACATGAGGAGGGTGATTGCACGACCTGCATTTGCTCCGCACAAGTGACTGAAATGTGCCATGTGCGCACAGAGCAGGATGCGCAGGAGTCTGTACAGAGCAGTGCTCATGTGCACCATACTTCTCTTGAGCTTCTGTACAAAGCTCTACTGACCACTGCTGCCAAGAGAGCAGCACATACGAGACATGCGTCTGCTCCGCTCTGCTGTCACAGCCCCGAGCTGTCAATGAAAGTGCGCACTGATCCCTGTCAGAGTCCGGCCAATCCACGGCTCCGGGCACAGTTTTTTACGGTTCTGATGGTAGCGTACCTACTGGATGCTAACTTCATAAACTAACCAAAGCAACACAATTGAAACAATTTGGTCACGAAATTAAATGGAGCTGATGACAGAAAGGGTATGAGGATGTGAGGAAATCCGACATCGCAGCATTAGGAGCGCAGAAAGGGTAATAAAACACACTTTAGGATAGCACTGTAAACGGCCTGATGTGCAGCAATGTGAATGAGCACAGTGCTGAGCCGATATAGGAAGCGGGCAAAGGGATGTGCAACATGTTACGAACATGTTATGAATATTAAGCATTTATCATCCTAATATATTTCCAAATAAAAGAAGCCTTGAGCATGTTACATGTTGTTTTTCGGTGGACTAGTTTGATATTTATTTTTACGATTCTGGCAATTCACTGAATGCGCCACACCACGCCCTCAGTCTGCACCACTCCACCTGATATTCAGGCATGGCACACCTCTGGTTTAGAGCTCCACGCCCCACACTTGCACTAGCGCCAAGATCGGGGGCAAGATCGGGCCCCAAGTGTCTTAATTTGGAAATAAGGTTTGCATATAAAAATGTATTAGATTAAACAAGCTGAAAAGCCAAAGCCAAGAAGTCCAAATGCCTGAGTAATACATAATTTGGGACCATGAAATAATAAATCAGGAGGACACAGACTCCACACTAAAGCAGCTAAACAATCTCACTTGTACATTGTCACTCACCTGAGTGGAAAGGAAACTGCTGCTTCGCCTCTCCTGTGTGAGCATCCCAGATAATTGTTGTCTGTTACAAAAAGAATAAGAGAGGAACCAATAGTTTTAATACAATCAATTTTAATTTGCAGAAAATAAGTTGCCAGCTCAACTAAAAGTTTAATAAATGGATGGCTAGGCTTGCACTTTGGTGTATGTGCACTAGATGGCATCAGAGAATTGTGTAAATGGTAGTTTTTTTTTTTTAAATATTTCTTTGAGTGTTAACAAATCCACAGGCCATTTAACATTATTACATTATTCTACAAAAAGAACACATTTCTTACCTTGTCTACACCAGCACTGAGAATAAAGTTTCCTTTCTTATTCCACTTGAGTGCAAATATAGGCCCTTTGTGCTGCCCTAAAGTACTTGCCAGGTTACCTAGGAAGGAAGAAATGGTATAAAGAAATCAGTTTTGATATGATGGTGATAAACCTCTAACAATGAACTTGAAAGTACCGTCTTTTGTCCATATTCTTGCAAAACCATCATATGAACCTGTGGCAAGTAGCGTGCCTTCACTCTGAAATGATGACAAAACAAATTCCTGATTGCGACTGTACCTGATGAAGTCGACCATGGAAGGTAGCTTCACCAACAAAGTAATTTTAATAGTTTAACTAGCTTTGCTCTATATGCCAAACTAAAATAAACTGACACACTTTTCTGAATACAGCCAACAAGCTGGATATACCCTCTAACAGCCCCTAAACTACAGTAAATAATGTGTGCATGGCTGAATGACAAAACATACTTTTTCAAAACAGAGTACATTTCAATGGAGCTGCTTCTATTAAAGAAAACCTGGCAGTGGAACAGATCCAAAGCCGTGTGCACTCACATTCCAGTCGAGTGAGGTGACGTCTTTGTTGCTGGGTACGTCCTGGCCTCCTTCCCGAATGCAGTGCCTCAGAACCAGCTGAGTGGACCCGCCTGAGCTGTTCTCACTCAGGTTCCAGATCCGAGCCGTCGAGTCCCCAGACCTGTTAACAACATCATTTACAATCTTTACTGAGGATCCAGGCAAAAGTATGTACGCAATCACTATCACTCAGTCAAAAAAGCATTTCAAATGTAAAAGTATTACATCCAAATGTAATGGTTTAGAACTGACCCTGATGCAAGCAGGTCATTGACTGGGTTCCAGGCACAGATGAACACTTCGGATTCATGGCCTCTCAGGACCATGGCTTTACTTTGGGGAATCTCCACATCTCTGTCCACCTCCATCACCTCTGAATGGTGATCTGTGGAAGGAAATATCATAATATCCTATGTTTCAAGAAAAATAACTTTAGGCCTTTTCAGCTAGCCAGGCACAATTGTAGTTTGGTATATGGGTGATCTAAGGCATCTGAAGATGGCCTGTGTAGGGTAGAAGGGGCATGGGCTAGCTTACTGGCTAAAGTGTGCGATCCGTTTTCTTCACCGTTTGCAGTGCCCTCTCCGTTCTTGGCGCTTCCCTGGGTCCCACTGCCGGCCGCTGCCTGCTGCTGCGCAGCCATCTTGTCCCTGTACGCCTGCTGTCTGGTTTGCACCACATCTGGCATCACAGCATCGATCAGAGACAAGGACTCAATGGGCCTCCCATCAAACAATGTCCCATCCTGAAAGAAGTTAAAGAGCTATGAGAAACATGCTTCGGTAAGGTTTAGGGATTAGTATCAGCACATGTGCAATGCAATGTGGTGGCCAGAGAGCTCTGATAATTTATTGGCCATTATTTTTAAGAAGCATAAACAGATCAGCACAATCAGTGAACATGACTCTAGTCTATGCTTTATCAGAGAGAATAACTCAGACCATGTATATCTTTCCATTTTTCAAATTGTTAAACACCGATTTACGTCCATACTCAGCACCAAGGAAAGTTGTAACTAAACTACACTGTCATGCCTCCTTACAATGTTAAGTATCACAATAGTTAGAAACTTCCCATGTAAAAACCGCACATAATGTCAAATGCTCAAAGTGCATTTGCGGATGAGCATCACCTCATTGATGCTGACTTCAGCCTCCACATACTGCAGACCCTTCTGGATGATAGATATAAGGGCAGCAGGGGGCACCAGGGCTCCATTGATGTTGGACTGGCTGATGTGGCTCTCTATGCCAAAGGTAAATGCAGAGTGGGAGAAGCCTTGAGGTATAACAAAATAAAAAACAATGTTAGAACACAAATCCTACAATGTTTTAAAAGGAGACATATTAGGCTGCTGGCGCACCTGACTCCTGCAGGTATCTGTAAACCAGGAAGTTAACCTCATCGCTGCTTATGCTCATTTTGGGTCCCGGTGATCAAACCATTGGCTCAGCACAGGAGAGGGGCCTATATGCAAACAAAGAGTGAGAACTGTGCCACTAATTCTCATTTCACTGCATCAACATTCTGTAGTAACACAAATAGATAGTAAAAGTGTCACAACATGGAGGGCATGGAGCCAGGTGTATGCTCATAGGATGAGGTTACACCACGAGTTACAGCGCACACCAAATGCCACACACATGAAAACTGGAGCAGTGGTAAAAACTAGGGCTGTGGTCGACAACAGATATTCTCAACCAACTAAAGACTGCCCTGTTCATTTACCAGAGGTTGCCAAAGTAGCGGTTGTGAGATGATTATACACCTATATATATATATATATATATACACCTATATATATCTATATATCTATATCTATATATCTATATCTATATATCTATCTATCTATCTATCTATCTCTCTCTCTCTCTCTCTCTCTCTCTCTCTCTCTCTCTCTCTCTCTCTCTCTCTATATATATATATATATATATATATATATATATATATGTGAGCTTAATACTTATTAGATGCAGACAGCGCACTGCGGTCTGATCCTGTTATTACATGCTGTTTCTACAATATAATCTATGAGATACTAAAATGTTAATACACATTACTATACATTAATCTTTGATTTATCATATATTAATTTTTGTAGATTTAAGAGACAATACAATATATTACCCATGAGAGGTTTTCAAATCCCTGCCATAGCAAGGATGTCTTCAGTGAGAATTGTTGGGTCCTGAAGAGAAACAAAAGAAAAAAATGAGTAAACAATTGATTAAAGGTCAAAATTTGATTTGAATAAATTAAGAAATGTTTCATCAGGATATGATATAGGACATTCCAAAATTTAACTGCACAATACAATAAGGGTGTGCCCACTTGTATAAAAAACTAGGTCCATTAAGTTGACATTTGGGTCCAATTTAATGTAGTATTTTTCTGGGATAAATTAAAATGGCAAATGAAATGACTGAAATAATCTGCAGCTGAGGCTTAACAAATAATAGTTAGTATTGCATCTTTTAGATTCATCAGAATCACATTGATATTCGTGAAGTTAGAAAACTTGGGATGCTCGAATAAATTGTAAACAAAGTACACCTAGATAAAAGCATACAGTCAATGGAAAAAACATGAGGTTTTATTTTGCTGATAGAGGGAGATTCATATGACACCTGTCACAAAAGGACAGAGGCAAATTAAAATAGGATCAGGCTTAATCTGGTCAGGGGACTCAGCAAAGAACAATCTTTAAATTATCAAAAAACAGTATAGTGCAGCAAAAACAATATAGTGCAGTTAATTAAACTTAAATCGATTTTAAACCACTAGTTGGTATTACAGGGCACTAGCTGAGAGGCGTTAGTCCATTGGCTGCTCTGCTGTGACCGTACCCTTCACTCACGCTAGTTTGGCATGGTCCTGTAACAATTTAGGTTTTAAAGATGAAAGTTCATGCTTCAGACGCGGAAACGTCCAACTTTTGGCACCGACTATAACGCAGTTTTCTCGGAATAACACGTATTTATATCTAGGAGCAAACTCGTGGTATAAAACAATCGATTAGTATCAAATTAAACCTGCTAACATTCGCAGCTAACCATAGCATGCTAAGCTAATGACAGAGCTGCTATGTTTGCTACATACCTACTTTAGTAATTGATTTTACAGCCGTGTCCGTTACTCCGGAAACTACAATAAAACCATACTCGTTTAAGGTTATATTGCGTCACCTTTTGCAAATACATGCAGTAATACAAGGTATAAAATGAATGCTAAAGCAGGCGGTAAGGGCCAACAGCGGCTACAGAGACACTCGCCACAGCGTCGTGACCTGTCATGAGAAAATGAGCTCCCTGAAACTACTTGTTATTTCAGCGATTCTTTTTAGTATCATATGAATGTAGGGTTTCTGGTGAGATCAAGGTATAGCATTATAACGTAAATGTAATCCACATATGTATACACTGTTATAATGTTGTATTATACTATATTAAGGATAATCATACTAACGTGTTCTCCGCTGTTCCTAAAAATGGGTCTCTGGAAGGTTTACTACACTGAAGCACGATAAACTTCTAGAGAAAGAGTTGGCGTTGAAAGTTGGTTGCGTACATAGACTGTATATAGAAGTCAATGGTTGCGGAGAGCGCCACCCCCTCAACAGCAGTCATAACAAACTGAGTCCTTCGCCCATCCCCCTCTCAGCTCATTTTGGCGTGGCGGGTCTTTACTCGCTGTGGATTAACGGCACCTCCCCCTCCGCTCTGCCCAGTCATTCAGACTGGGAAAATCAACAACAGCCTTACATCATCATTTCAGTCCGATTTATACATTTGATTCATTCTGCACAAGTTTACATACATTTTTACATCTCTCAGTGTTAACTGTGTAGAGCCATTATGCTGTGACAAGATAATAAATAGAAAAGCAGAGATGACCATCTGTCTTACTCCAGTTCATCTATCCGCAGTTGTTGTGTAGTTGTTACTTAGACTTAGACAAACTTTATTGATCCACAAGGGAAATTGTTTGTTGGTTGTTACAAATTGGTTGTTACAGCATGCGGATCATTAATAAATGTTGTGCAACAGTAAATATCTATTAATTCAACTTAGATCTAGATTCATCTTATGTGTCAACCATGGGCCACTTGAATCTCCTATAATAAGAATAAGATTTGATTATAGTTCTATGAATTGGCCTTATGAAATTTGATTCTTGGCCTTGACATTAGCCTAGTGTCCTCAAAATTGTGACTTGTGACTTGACTTTTAAACTTGACTTATACTTGTGAACTATAAGTCAAACCCATGTTTTGTGTCTGATTTATTTTCTATAGGAGACTGGTAGAGGTAGTGATAAAAACTTTAGCTATTGCCATCCAATCTGAATGCACAAATTGTTATTGCATGAACTAAATCTAGGCTACATTTGATTTGCCAAATTACCATTAATGGCTGCACAAATTACCAAAAGCTTTTCTATAGTGAATCATACAGTCTATGATCATACCCTACTTGGAATTAAAATAAGAGCATGGAAATCATTTTCTGAGACCTCAGCGCCCTCCTGTGGCGAAACGCTCTTTTACCACGTGGCCCATTCAGACTTCCCATTCAAACTTGGAAGTCAGTAACCATCTCATGTTCACATTTATGTGATCCCCCCGTCTTCTTCTGACAAACATGGCTATAGATACATGGCCACCCCGAAGTCAACCCCAATCTGCTGCTATATTTGGCAGCTCAGTTGGGACTCGTTGTGTCTCGTTTTTAAGCGTGACTTCATTGTGTAGGGGACACATAACTTGTAGATACAGGTATGGCTGGAATGGCACATGGAGTTTAAATAAGAGGTAGCCATCGGAGTGCTGGGCGAGCAAATGGAGCATGTCGGAATAGCCCTGCTGACACTGTCAGAAAGGATTATAATGACATCCTACTGGATAAGAGGTAGGCCTGACTGAGTGGATACAGTACTGCTATTTCAACACACAGCACATATTTCAGCACATATTAGACCGACTCTAAAAGATCCAACATATGATCTGTGATGTGCAATGTGCAAAGTGTGGCCAGAGGGAAAACTATAGGCTAGAATCTACCATGGATCTATGAAGAGTCTACTCACAGATGGACTATTGTAGCTCTGAGAGCCATACAGCCATAGAATCAATGTAGCCTGATTCTGCTATAAATGATAACTCTAAAAATACAATCCAGGTAACATACATGTTTCAGATTTGGGACAGTTTGCTGCTTCTTTCAGCAAATTATTGCAGTCCATTTGGATTGTTGTGCAGCATTTTGTTAGGCTAACTCGATACATATCTCGATATACGGGTCACGATATCGATTCAATTTCGACTCGTTTTAAGACGCAAAAAGAAATCTCATGCAATTTTTTCTGCTAAAGAGTATAATATAATAACACTAAGATGTTAATGAAACAATACATACATTAAATACATTACAACCACTGTAAAGTTATAATTTATGTCAAGTGTTTAGTTCATTTGTTTGAATGATTTACAGCACAGAATGTTTATATAGTGAAAATAAGAATAGTGCTTTCTCAGGCTAGTTTATATTTTATAATACAGCCTGAGTCTGTCTCTCACTGCGCGCACACGCCTGTGTCCGCGCGGCTCTGCCTCCTCCAGCAGAGACAGACAGGAGCTCCTCCCACAATGCCCTGCGACAGTCTGTGGCTCTTAACAGACACACTGCACTCTCCCACACTCTTTCTGGACATTAAAGTCTAAGAAAAAAGTTCGCGTATGTCGCGAGTTGTGCCGCATGTGCCTATACGAGCGCATTTGATTAAAGCCGATGTAAAGCCAAAAGCGATTCAGAAGTATTTAAAAGTTAATATCTTTGTCATTCCTGGGTCTATCAATGCAAAATAAAAAGTGTCTGAAAGATAAAATCCACATCTGTTAGAATATTTCAGCTGTAAGTCTCTATGCAGCTGTTTTCTTGCTACATCAGAGAAGGACCCTGCAATAACTTTCCCTTACAGACCAAAATACAGTATATGACAACACAGCATGCATGAAGGGACACGTGCATATCGATAGAACACGTGTATCGTGAGACCAGTATCGAAAGATTCGATATTATATCGAATATCGTTGCATCCCTATAGGCTACATAACAAGATTTTTGGCCTTTGATTTTGATGATCCATGCTTTTTGTGTGTTCACAAAATTTAATTCAAAAATCAATGCAAAAACGTAATAAACTATTGATGGAAGTTAATACATATTTTGGTTTAATTTGCACATTTCTTTTGGAACCACATTCTAAATCTTACACTAAAGTTGAGATGTGTTGCAAGCTGACGCTAGTAGCCCGTGTGATATATGGTATGTCAAAGAGTGCATTTTAAGGCAGAGAGAACTCGAAGCACCTGACATGAAAGCAATAATCACCAGAAGGACGAAGCAAAAATACATCTCGAGACATTTTTCATCAAAGAGAGTGCTGATAGCAGGCTGGGCCCTGAATGCCACTGGGCTGCGGAACATGGTGCCAAGAGCAAACACTAAAGCAAATGTATAGGATCAAAACCATTCCTCAGAGACAGCCATATGACGTCAGATATACTTTCATAGTTTCATTTTACTGCAATAAAAACAAACATCCTCTTCCGTAATCATGTGGTTTCATACCAGTCATTTGAGAATTGTATATAGTCATTTTGGCTTTTGGGCCCTGGATGAAAAAGTAGAAGTTGGAAATGTAAGGACATCTTTAACAGTGAAGTTTGGCCAGATGTACTATACAGTTCCACATCAAAAAGTTAACTTCAGTGCACTGGAAACCAAATAGGGGATCTTATTTAAATAAATTATATGGACCAAATTCTGTAAAATTACTTTAAGTCCAACCATATCAAAATAGTCAAATGAGAACCCAGCTAGCACAGTTATAGAATAAACTGTAGTAGTGCGAGAGCTGAAGAGAAGAGGCATGACACTGGCGTTCTAAAGCAGGAGAGGTTTATTTACCATCAGTACAGAACATGAACCCTCAAGACAGAATGATAGTGTCCATTCCAGTCTAGTGCACTTCAGTCTGCCTATGCTTCTGTTGTAAGTATTATACCCCTGATAGTAAGTATTATACCCCTGATAGCGCAGGCTAAGAAAACAAGGAAACTGGCAGTGAGCGCCATCAGTAAACCACAGAACTCTAATTTTCTCTAACGTTGCAAGGCAGGCAAGTTCATTTGCACAATTAATATAGCACAATTCATACACAAATTAATTCAAAGTGATTTACAGAATAAGAAAGACATTGGTCCAGTTTCATAAAGAAGGTTCAATTAAGGGTTAAGGGTTAAAGAGTTAACTCCGGGTTAATCTGAGACAGACAACTCAGAGTTTCACAAAGCAGGTTTGGAGCAGAGTTAGGAAACTCAGAGAGTAAAATTTTAGTATGAAGATACAAATAAAATTACTCAAAAGGCCTCCATCATTTTGCTACAGCTTACTTAGGTAAAAATAAATAAATAAATAAATAAAAAAGATTAAACTTTTTTTTTTTTAAAGTTAAAATTATAATTTTAATATTTGATTTCAGATTTAAAATTAAATGATCTTATTACAACTTTTTGCTAAAGAGAGCTGTGTAGCTAATGAAGTTTTTAAATGTATTCTACATAAATCCAGTTTTAAAAGTGTACATGAATTAAATAGAATAAAGTATGATCCATGAATTTAACGATTTACACTTCCCAACACACTCTGCAGACGTGATGACAGATCACACTTTTAAGTCATTTGAGTAAAAGTCACATCATTCAACTCTTGTCAAGCATAATTAAGTGCAGCTGGTCCTTCTGTGACTGACCAATCAGAGGTCTCCTTCAGGAGCAGACTCAGGTTCAGCTCAGGGTTAGATCAATAAAAACTTGCTCTGGACCAGGTTAGGCATAGACTGAGTTACTATGGTAACTGACTCAGGATTTGGGTTAACCCTCTCTGTGAAACACAAAACTCTGAGTTGACCTCCTTTCAGGGTTGACAAAGTCCAAGTTTGGCCTAAACCTGCTTCTCAAAACAGGGCCATTAAAATCACAATACCAACAAATCAAAACATAATCATCATAACATTAACAGAGTGCAGAATACCATAAATGTTTTAATGAGTTTTTTTGTGTGTGGGTAATAAAAAGTTAGAACCGTTGCTACAACAAATAACAATTCAAAACAGAATGGTCAACCGAAATAAACATCATACCAGTAATAAGGTTTTTATGTAAAGAGTTATACAAAAGTACATAAATGGCTTATGTGTATCAACAAAAATATAATCAGAATAAATATACACTGAATTACTACATCCTTATGCAGTACATTTAAAGTTGTTTGTATCTCAGCGTTTGTTATGTGAACTTAAAAGGTCAGACAGACAGGCTGGTGCTTCATATATCATTAGTTGTAGTGTCAGTAGTCATGCCTTAAAAGTTATTGGGTAGGAAGTCACTTAGCTGGGTAAACGTGACCTCACTACACAGCCTTGGCGTTTAAACTTCAAGGCTGCTGCTAAAGTGTGAAGTTAGCTATCCATTCTCCAAATCTGAGAGTCCATCTTTAGCTGAAATCAATACAGTTATGCGTGGAACTCAGGACACTTGGGAACCACTGGTCAATGGTGTGCAGTGACGCTGGCAAAAAGTTGGGGATTTAGAGACAGTCAGCTTAAAATTGATGTAAGTGCGATTTGCTGTTTTGGTATGCATGCAAAAATGTGCGGAATGTTAATGTATGCTTCTTTTTTATGGGCTTTACAGTGTCCCTGGATGTGCTGTGTTTTTGTGTCACATGGGCGTCACACAGCTGTAGGAAATTACTCACTTCCAGAGAACTTTCTGGCAAATGTAAAATATAATAATGTGGGACATGGATGAGGCCGCAGCTATCCCTCACAAAACTTTCTAATCTGCCAGGCAAAATTGCTTTGTTAGTAGTTATTCATATGCAGTGTTTTATAATATAATTATTATAAGCAAGTTTGGGTTGATATAATGAAAATTTTATACATTTGGAGATTTCCCTTTTGAATATTTCTTAAGAAAATACAATGTAGGGAAAACTGGCTCTTAAATCCCATTTGGAAGCACTGAAGTAAATCAATATTTGATATGCCCCTGTGAGTATTACACCGCGTTCCAAATGATTATGCAAATTGTGCTAAAGTGTCATAAAGGTCAAATGTTTAGTTTTCCAGTGAAACTCATGGATGGTCTTGTGTCTCAGTGAAATCAATCTCACACATCTGTGCCAATGAGTTTGCCCGGTGCGTCCAACTAAAGGAAAAACGACTAAAGAAGGACGTTCCACATTATTAAGCAGAGCAACATTTTCAAGCAATATGGGAAAGAAAAAGGATCTCTCTAGTGCCCAGAAGTGTGAAATAGTTGAATACCTTGGACAAGGTATGAAAACTTTAGATATTTCACGAAAACTTAAGCGTGATCATTGTACTATTAAGAGAGTTGTAGCTGATTCAGAGCACACACGGATTCGTGCAGATAAAGGAACAATGAGGAAGGTTTCTGCCAGACAAATACATCGGATTAAGAGAGCAGCTGCTAAATAGGTATTAACAGGTATTTGAAGCTCTGGAGTCCCGCGAACATTAAGGTGTAGGATCCTCCAGAGGCTTTGCAGTTATGCATAAACCTTCTATTCGTCCACCCTTAAACAAAGCTCACAAGCAGAAACAGCTCCAGTGGGCCCAGAAATACATGAAGACTCATTTTCAAACAGTCTTGTTCACTGATGAGTGCTGTGCAACCCTGGATGGTCCAGATGGATGGCGTGGTGGATGGTTGGTGTTGCAAGGAATACCTCTGCATCATTGGCTGCTATGGGCATAAAAGAAGAGAAACTCACGGTGTGGCCTCCATCCTCCCCTGACCTCAACCCTATTGAGAACCTTTGAAGCTCCTCAAGTGAAAGATCTATGAGAGCGGGAGGCAGTTCACATCCAAACAGCAGCTCTGGGAGGCTATTCTGACATCCTGCAAAGAAATTCAAGCAGAAACTCTCCACAAACTCACAAGTTCAATGGATGCAAGAATGGTGAAGCTCCTATCAAATAAGGAGTCCTATGTTAAAATGTAACTTGACCTGTTCAGATGTTTTGATTGAAATAGCTTTTAATTTCAGTAATATGCTAATGCGTCTAATTGAAAAATAAACAAATGACCATTTTCAATTCTTTACAACAATAACATGGATTGAAACTCTGTAATAATTTGGAACAGTGCATTTCAAGTTTTTATTTTTGGAAAAAATCATCATTGGGAGGTTTGTTCGAATTGTACTCTAAAGGTTGATGACTTGAAAATTATGACAACTGTCATTTATATTGACAATTTGGCAAAATCAGAGAAAAATATAATTTGCATAATAATTTGGAACGCAGTGTATGTTACAAAAATATAGGGTACCAAGGCCATGCCCTAAGGGGGGTCAAGTCAGAAGAGACATCTGATAACCTATGCCTGAGAGATGCAATAAAAAGGCCGGGGGACTTTATATTCTGTTTTGATTGTATAGTACAAATTTTTTTGATATATAGTACTAATTAAATGGCAATGGCAACTTGCTATGTATTGAAAATAACATGTTTCTGTGTAAAACAGGAGCTGAAGCTGTATGGTGACAGGAGAATCACATTGTGTTGACAGAGGCCTTGTTTCTACTATACACCAGGTATGCCTCCACAGCATTAGCACCTTTTATTTGTGCCTATCAATCTTGTTGTTTACTCTTTGTAGCATGTCATTGTGAGCAGAATGCCATGTTTGCTTGGTGTTGGTGAACAGTCTTTTTGCTTCACAATGTCATACTGCAACCACTGACCCACTCTATAATTTGCATTGCTGGATCTGTATTATAATAGGTTGCAATCATGCATCAAAGGTATGGAGTGTTATAGTGACTTCTTATTTTTAAGTTTGTTCTTAGTTTGAATATTTTTGCAGGTCTTTCCAACAATCTTTACGTTTTGGATCAGTAAGACGTGGATCATCTCGAAAGATGTTCTTTGTGGCAGGGGCAAAAAACTCAGGAAGAGGAGGAGGTGGAGGAGGGGGCAATGAAAGAAGGTAAATATCCTAACAAGAAGAAGTTTGTTGTTTTTATTATACACGGGTCAGTATTTCACTGTTGTTGTTGTGCTGCTCATCAGGTCAATTTATCAAAAGTTTCGAGAGGTGGATTTATTGGACAAGAAGAACACAGTGACCGCACTGAAGCCTGGAGAGGACCGGGCAATTCTCCTGGGTTTAGGAATGATCTTGTCTTCAGTCATGATGTATTTTGTTTTGGGGATCACTATATTACGCTCTTATGCAGACAGGTCCGTTCACTCATTTAAATGACCAAAATGTGATCAAAACTTTGATGCATCTTGGTTTAAAATAGATTTTCATGTGTGCCATAGTGTGTGGACAGAGGAGGGTGTGTGCTTGGTGCTTAACTCCACAGTGACAGCAGACATGAACTGCTCCTACAGCTGTGGGTCTGACTGCTGGAGAGTGTCCAAGTACCCCTGTCTGCAGGTGTACGTCAGCATCAACAGCACCGGGCGCATCAGCCGCCTGTCCCACAATGAGGAAACACAGGATGCTAACTCTGAGGTTAAGATGAGTTTTGTCTACCTTTGCTCTTAACCATAATGTATAATAATAGTATTGTATTTATGGACTGTGCTTTATTTCTTCTGGCAGCCTGGGTGAACAAGACAAATTTCCTACAGTTCCACAGTTGAATCTTTTGAACTATCTCGCTTTCAGATTGTAAAAATTGTAATTGCTTTTTTCCTGATTTAATGATGTGATCCTATCACAGTATTAGATGGGTAGCAGGCAGGAGCCAGTTTTGATGATAGCTGTGATGTCTTCTGAAGGCTATGTTTGTTTCAGTGCATATTTGTTCCATAAGACACACAGGGGCATTGCATGTGTTAGTTTCTCTACAAGATGTATAGTTTTCCAAAGTACCATGATTGTATTAGTTACAAAACAAGATTTGTCTTGAACTGGCCTTGTTATCAGTTTGATGCAATTGCCCTTCTCTGTGTAGACGGATATAATAATATGACTGATCACAGTACAAAGCATTGCTATTATTGTGTAAAAAAAAAAACAATAACACGTGTATATGTTGTTCCTCTATCTGCAGTGCTTCTATGTACCACGGTGCCAGAGGGACAGTTTGGCCATGCACTCCATGATTATGAACATTTCGGAGCGTCTCAAGGTCAACCAGCAGGTCTCTTGTTACTTCGACCCGCAGGAGCAGCAGGAGGCCGTACTGCTGACGCGCCTGTACGACCACACAGCGGTCTTCCACACGCTGCTGTGGCCCTCGTGCATGCTCACCGGAGGAGCTCTGATCATCCTGATGGTCAAACTCACACAGTACCTTTCCAGACTCTGTGAAGAGATTGGGAAAATCAAGAGGTGAAGTACATAAAGGATTATAAACACTTTGGTGACACATTCTTTTGAAATAGGTGGCCTTGCCATGACCTCTTGTAAACTTTCCACTTCAAATGAGACATGTGGAACAGCTGACTCTCACAGCACAGTGAGGATGTTTACACAATGGACTGAATGTTCTGAGTTGGAATTGTACTTACATTCAAGACACTGCAGAAGGCTGCTCTACGTGCCTTTGTTTACAGGAATATCTTTATGATATTTTGGCCCTGGCCTGTTGTAGCAATAACAACAGCTTAAATGCACTGTTCTGTATGACTGTTTTATATGAAGAAATGACCAAAATAAAATGCAGCTTTTTCTGAGATGGTGTGGTGTATGTTTTATTGTTTACATTATTTATATATTCATATAAAAACATAAGATTAATATAACATTAAGATGAGATAATCGTTCAAAATGATTTTACACATTACACATATGCAATTTCGTAATTAGGCTTTGCCTAAATTAAGTTTTGTTTAGATTCACCTTGTGAGTACATACATACTACTGCTCATCTTCAGAAGAACTTGTTTATCTCGAGTGTTGTTCAGTTGAAGAACATGTTTTAGAAGAATATGATAACACTTCCTGTGAAGTCCCCAGCCCCAGCACAGAGCACACTGCTCTGTCCCGCTTTGGCTCACTCTCCGCGGGCTCGGGACAGGGGCAGAGGGGGGCGGGCCGAGATGAGGAGCAGCTAGCAGCCATCGCAGGAAAGCAGGCGAGCGGAGCTAACAGGCGAGGCTACCAAAGTACATATCACCATGAAGTATTATAGAGGCGTCCTCCCGTGGACTTCCGATATTACTATCAGGAGCTAGTGGTGTGTGTGAACGGTGAGCTGGAGCTGCCCGGACCCCAGCCTTGGGGATGGATTAAGGTCGGGACCTGTCCGCCCCGCTGGAGCTGTGCAGAGCACGAATGGACTCACTGCTAACTAGAGCTACCATTAGCCACGGCTAAGGACTGTAACATGGAGGTGGTGCTGGCTGACTAGCCCCGAGCTAACCGGTGGCGTTAGCTGTCTGACCAAGGTAGCTTTACGTTTGTTTTTCCTGTTGTACATTTTATTGTGATGATTTATTCATGCGTAGCTGTTGCCCAGAGTTTCTATCACCAAGTTTTCGACAAACGCCTCTTAATATCAATACCATGCATTGATTAATAACAAATAATAAAAGCAGAGATGACATTGGTGAGCGTTGTAAAGTTTGCTAGTGAGAGGTAAGAAACAGCTAACCTAACTGTCATACCATGGGAGTGTCTTGTAAACAACACGTTTTGTCTACTTTATTTATTTTAGTAATTATTTGGATGTATAACAGTTAATTTCTAAATTACACTTAACTTTTATTTACATTCTCAGATGTAAATTTAAACAACTTTAAAGAGGAGTGTTTTGGAAGTTTTATTTCTGTTGTGTGTACAGAAAAGCTCTAATATGACTATGTGTTTTACAATTTTGTTCAAGTGACATAATAAGAATGGCCTGTTTTTTCAGCTGGTTGAGAGTTTGATTTCTAATCAACACCCTCTGAAAAGAGGGGACTTCAGGCACAGCCATGCCTCCCAGACCCTCGTCAGGAGAACTATGGGGCATGCACTTGATGCCCCCCAGCATCCTTGTGGACTGTCTTTTACCGAACGGCATGATCCTCACATTGGAGTGCCTACGGGAAGCCACATTGATCACAGTCAAACATGAGCTTTTTAAGGAGGCCAGGAAGTATCCACTGTACCATCTACTGCAGGAGGAGAGCTCCTACATATTTGTCAGTGTCACTCAGGAGGCGGAGAGAGAAGAGTTTTATGATGAAACACGGAGACTGTGCGATCTTAGGCTCTTTCAGGCCTTTCTCAAAGTCATTGAGCCAGTTGGCAACAGAGAGGAAAAAATCTTAAGCAGAGAGATTGGTGCGTTCCTGTACAATCATTTATTGGTTGGATATCTCATCGCAATGATTAACTTTTGTCTTACTTGCAGGTTTTGCAATTGGCATGCCCATTTGTGAGTTTGATATAGTGAAAGACCCAGAGGTTCAGGATTTCAGAAGAAATATCTTAAATGTGTGTAAAGAAGCCGTTGACCTCAGGGACAGTAATGGACCCCACAGTCGTGCTCTCTATGTGTATCCTCCCAATGTGGAATCCTCACCTGAACTTCCTCGGCACATCTATAACAAGCTTGACAAAGGTATAACACAATGTCACACATAGTCACTGAAATATGTTCTTGCCTCTGACCAACTTTCACCTTATTTTTAGGTCAAATTATTGTGGTTATATGGGTTATTGTGTCGCCCAGTAATGACAAGCAGAAATACACTCTAAAAATCAACCATGACTATGTACCAGAGCAGGTCATAGCCGAAGCCATAAGGAAGAAAACGCGCAGCATGTTGCTTTCCCCAGAGCAACTGAAGATGTGTGTGCAGGAGTATCAGGGAAAGTACATCCTCAAAGTGTGTGGCTGTGACGAGTACTTACTAGAGAAATACCCTCTGAGTCAATACAAGGTAATCTAATTTAATCTGGCTGCACTTTATCCTATTGTATGCACATTACATTTTATGACTGACATTAATGAGATTATGTGACATTTTAGATATACATAATACATTTATTGTCTGCAAAATTTGCTGATGAAGGAAAAAACATTAATGTAAAGAGAAGTGATGTCTTATTGCTGACTTGAAATTATATAATGTTGCCATGCACAGTATAGATTTCGAACATGATAATGGATTCATAAAAATGTATAATATAATTAAATGTCCCAAAATGTCCCATTGTCTGTTGTTAACAGTATGTGCGCAGCTGCATCATGCTTGGACGAATGCCCAACCTGATGTTAATGGCAAAAGACAGCCTTTATTCCCAGTTGCCTATGGACAACTTCACCATGCCCTCGTATGCAAGGCGGATATCCACAGCTACGCCATACATGAATGGGGAAACGGCCACAAAGTCTCTATGGACAATCAATGGAACACTGCGGATCAGGATACTGTGTGCTACTTATGTCAATGTCAACATCAGAGACATTGATAAGGTAAATATGGGGGTACTGAATGACACCTGGCTGCTACATGCCATCTTTAGAAGCAGGGTCTGGTGCACAAAAAGAACTATCAAATCTAATATACTTAAAGATGCATGGAGGGTTCGTTGCCTGCTGGTCTCCATGGAGATGTTATTGCTTTGCCTTGAATTTATAGCAATAAACATATGTATCTCCGTGGAGACAAGCAGGTGACGCCACCACCAAGTTACAGGTTAAATCTGTGGAGAGGTGGGCCCACTTACATTATTTCAAGGTAATTCTAAGCAATTAAAACACCTGTAAATTTATGTAAAACTAAATGTAATAAAATAAAAAAATCTAATCAAAATTTTAAAAAATCTATTAAAATCCTAATTTTAAATTGGAAGCACCATTTGCCAATACCTCAGCTTCCACTAGTACTGTTACTACCGCTGCTGCTTCTAAAATGTGTTTTCAGATCTATGTTCGCACCGGGATTTATCATGGTGGAGAGCAGATGTGTGACAATGTCAACACTCAGCGTGTGCCCTGTTCAAACCCCAGGTACAACAGAGTCTCAGCATTGTGTTTCATGGGTGTGATTTAATTCAGCTTTACACAAACATGAATAATGAAGACGCACTCTACAGGTGGAACGAGTGGCTCACCTACGACATGTACATTCCAGACATCCCTCGAGCTGCACGGCTCTGTCTCTCAATCTGCTCCGTCAAAGGAAGGAAAGGAGCAAAAGAGGTTAACACCCATTTTAATAGTAATGCAATACTGTAGTTTGAATATATTTATTGAAATAAATTAATTATTGAGTATCACCTATCATGGGCAAAATATCAATTTTAATCCCTTACATATAGCCTCTAGTTGTTTTTCTTCTAACCGTTTTTATACTTTGATTCCAGGAACACTGTCCTTTGGCCTGGGGCAACATTAACCTGTTTGACTACACACACACTCTTGTAGCAGGAAAAATGGCCCTCAATTTGTGGCCCGTTCCCCACGGCCTTGAAGACCTGCTTAATCCTATTGGCGTGACGGGTTCAAACCCAAATAAGGTGACTAAAATGTGTTACTCCTGTACGATTCAAGTTTATAGGAATAAGAAATGAAGGTTATAAGCAGGTATTTATTTATTTGAATGGTTATTTGAATATTATTGAACAAACAATGTGAAAATAGTCCATTGTGTTGAAGCATCTGCAAATGACCTTCAAGCCCCTTGACCCAAATTACAGTAGCTCTGCTAACGGCCTGCAGATCTTCAGCTCAGGGTGTAAACCTTCTTGATTTAAATGAGAAAGCTTCTTATCCAATCTAATTACGCACCACACACTTCACTGATTACATCTTGCACTTCTAGTGACCTTCCTTTGTCCTCCTCTCTCTCATGTAGGAAACGCCTTGTTTGGAGTTGGAGTTTGACCATTTCAGCTGTCCAGTCAAATTCCCTGACATGACCATTATAGAGGAACATGCAAACTGGAACATATCCAAAGAGCTTGGCTTCAATTATTGCCACACTGGCCTTGTAAGTGGTCTATAATAAGTTGTCAGTGCACCAGGTTGTTGTTAATTTTTACATTTTTTGTGTTTTGTTTAGAGTAATAGAATAGCACGGGACAACCCTCTCACAACTGCCGACAATGAGCAGCTACGACATCTCTGTAACAGAGACCCGTTATCTGAAATCACTGAGCAAGAGAAGGACTTTCTGTGGAGACACAGGTAATGCATCTCTACACTATGTTCCACATTCAACATAGTGGAGTCATTCATTGTGTTTTTAAACGCTTTGTTTCTCAGACATTATTGTGTCAGCATACCAGAGATCCTTCCCAAAATCTTGTTGGCAGTGAAATGGAACTCCAGAGATGAGGTTGCACAGGTGAGCTCAGGTTTCTATGGCTGAAACATTGGCTTTAAAGCATTTTCTTGAATCACGCAGCTCATTATATTTTCTTATTGTTTTAGATGTATTGCCTTCTGAAGGACTGGCCTGCTATCAAGCCAGAACAAGCCATGGAGTTGCTGGATTGTAACTTTCCAGATCCAATGATCAGAGACTTTGCCGTCAAGTGCCTAGACAAATATCTAACTGATGACAAGCTCTCACAGTACCTCATTCAGCTTGTTCAGGTAACTGTCAATGGGTTTGTCTGATCTTGAGTTTGTTTGATATGCACAACATACACACTTTGTAATGGTTTCACACTGACCACAAGTTGGATTTAAAGCACATGAAACAGACTGATGTCTTTTCATCACAATCTTTGTTATAGTTCTGTCTAAATTCAAAATCATCAGGCCAAAGCTCAGAAATTACTTTACTACAAATGCCTAATTTTTACAGGTTCTGAAGTATGAGCAGTACCTTGATAATCCACTTGCACGTTTTTTATTGAAGAAGGCACTTACCAATCAGAGGATAGGACATTTCTTCTTTTGGCATCTAAAGTAAGTCTGAATAAATTGTCAGAAATCAATTACATTTTTTTGAGAAATAAAACATATTTTTTTAATGTGATCTGCTCAGGTCCGAGATGCACAATAAAACTGTAAGTCAGCGGTTTGGTCTTCTGTTGGAGTCCTACTGCCGCGCCTGTGGCATGTACCTGAAGCATCTCAGTCGACAAGTGGAGGCCATGGAGAAGCTCATCAACCTAACAGACCTACTCAAGCAGGAAAAGAAAGATGAGGCACAAAAGGTATAGTATTCATGCATGGAGACTCAAGTTACATTTACAAGAGTATACCTTTATAGTTTTCTACGTTATTGCACATTTAATATCAAGATTGTCATTTTAAAATATTGTAATATTTAAATATAATAATATTAGTATTTTTCCCAATAAAATGTACTGTAGAAACACAACTTTGTGTAACAAAATCAGATCTAATTGTAAAACATTTTATTCATCACATACTAAGAAAAAGCACTGTGCATCACTACACAATGTCTTGGGATGAGAGCTGATGGGCTATGTGTTGGTGATCCACACTGCTTGTCTTCCCTGTCTGGAAAAAAGTGAATGCATTCATTTAACGGTTTGAAAACCAGGTTCCCTTGTTTTAAGGGAGAAAAGGGTGGCAATGTATATTAATGAAACTTATAACAAATGTCAGTATGCCATAATTAGGCAGCTCATAGTATTTATATTTTACAAGAAACCAAAACAGTATATCAAGAAAATTAAGTAGATGATTTTACTGTTTCCCAAAGGTCCAAATGAAATTTCTGGTAGAGCAGATGAGAAGACCTGACTACATGGACGCACTGCAAAAATTCACCTCTCCACTGAATCCTGCACATCAGCTGGGTAACCTTCGGTATGTTTTTGTTATAAAAATAATAGTGTATATTATAAACATTTCTTTTCATTAATACAAAAACAGAAACAACATATTTGCTTTTCAGGCTGGAGGAATGCAGGATGATGTCATCAGCCAAAAGACCTCTTTGGCTCAACTGGGAGAACCCAGACATGATGTCTGAGCTTCTTTTTCAGAACAACGAAATCATTTTCAAAAATGGCGATGGTACATTCACTTTGTGCATCTGGGGCATTGCATTTAGTTCATATCAGTGCACACAAATAGAGGGACTATGGAGTGCTGTGTGAATGCACTGTGACTCACTATGAGCCTGAAAGGCATAATACAGTCCACAAGATCCATCTTATTTCTGCTTTTTGTACAATATTCAGGAAGATGTCTTGGTGTTAGTTTAACCACACTTGATAGGAGCTGCTTGTGCATCTTCCTGCATCAACTGTGACCAAAATACATTTGACAGCTCTACTTCATAGTGCTGCATAGGGTTGATCAAAGAGCAGCTCAGACCCGCGGTCTTCTTCACCTGTGTCTGTGCAGATCTGCGGCAGGACATGCTGACGCTGCAGATCATCAGGATAATGGAGAACATCTGGCAGAACCAGGGCCTTGATCTCAGGTACGATCCTCTCTTACTCAGACAGCCAGGATGCAGGTACACACTAATGGCACTCAACTGCTTTCATGTTCTCCACTTTGCACTTGAATATAGATGAGCTGCATCTACAGCAGCACCTCAGGTCCACTATAGAGCTGAGATTAGGTTGTTAAACATGCTTAATGAACAAGCTGTTATGTTGGAGACTAAACTATAACTGATTCTTCAAGCCTTTACCACATTAACACTGTTTATCTTTTAGGATGCTGCCATATGGCTGTCTCTCTATTGGGGACTGTGTGGGTTTGATTGAGGTGGTGCGTAACTCCCACACCATCATGCAGATCCAGTGTAAGGGTGGCCTGAAGGGGGCGCTGCAGTTCAACAGTCACACACTGCACCAGTGGCTCAAGGATAAAAACAAGGGAGAAATGTGAGTAAGCAGATTTCTCCAGGAACGTTTTGGCCTGAAAATTGGTGATTTAGTGCAGAAAGCTGTACCTGGATTTCACTGCAAAACTAATAAACGTGGTACTTTGTTTTTGTCTGGAGGCTTTTGTGGTGCAAAGTGTATTGTATCAGTGTTGTTATAAATCATCCTCTTTGCAGATGTCAACACTATATTATGTGCATTTAGCCTACATATTTAGCACAGATTCCCATTTTACTTGTTGAGTGTGATTTGTCCAAATTAAGTCTACTTTATGAACGTGTTTAAATGTGTGTTTTTAGGTATGACCAGGCCATTGATCTCTTCACACGGTCCTGTGCAGGATACTGTGTCGCCACATTTATTTTGGGTATTGGGGACAGACACAATAGTAACATCATGGTCAAAGATGATGGACAGGTCGGTATTCTCTTTACCTATTTTAATGTTTTAATATGTGGAATCTTTTAACTCTCTTTTTTAATATATGTATTTGTTTAAAGCTGTTTCACATAGACTTCGGTCATTTTCTTGATCACAAAAAGAAGAAGTTTGGATACAAGAGGGAGCGTGTTCCCTTTGTGCTCACACAGGACTTCCTCATCGTCATCAGTAAAGGAACTCAGGAATGCACCAAAACACGAGAGTTTGAAAGGTAAGGACAACATGTAATGTCAGCTGTATGTTTACGACACTTTAACTTAGGATCTGGGTGGATCGTTGGGTTAATTCTTCCAGTGCGTTTGAAATACAGTGTCATGTACCTTTTAATGGTGTATTGCAATTCAAAATTTAGTGTGCTACTTAAAATATCTTTGAATTTTTTTCAGGGACAATGTACAAAAACAAAATATGTTATGTGTCAGGTTTTGGCAAAAATGCATAGTTTCCGCCTGCAGTCCCTGGACAGGTTGATGTCACAAATTGCAGTAATATTATAAAAAGGTATATTGATTGAGCAGTTTGTTCAGTAAAACAATCAGTCTTACATCTCATTATGTGTCCTGTTACTATGTAATTACTTTAAAGACATTTCATTACCGTGCTGCTGCCTACCATGTTGTTGCTGTTGTAAAGTGCACCAGCCTCCAACTATGCAGTATTTGAAGAATGATCATAATCAGACTTAATATGTTAAGTGTGTTATTCTTTTACAGTAAGTTGTGCTTTTTAATCCTAAATGAGGTTTATGTGCTTTTCAAAATCATCTCAGATATGTGTCTTTCTGTATTTATTTCACAGGTTTCAGGAAATGTGCTACAAGGCGTACCTGGCGATTCGGCAGCATGCCAACCTCTTCATTAACCTGTTTTCCATGATGCTGGGCTCTGGGATGCCAGAGCTGCAGTCCTTTGATGACATTGCCTACATCCGCAAAACTTTGGCGCTGGACAAGTCGGAACAGGAGGCCTTGGACTACTTTATGAAACAGATGAACGATGCTCATCATGGCGGCTGGACTACAAAAATGGATTGGATCTTCCACACTATTCGGCAGCACGCCATGAACTGAGAAGACTCTGTTCTTCTGTTGTATTCCTCTAAGGAAAGGAACATCTACAGGAAGCTTTGAGGTGGCTTCTCCTCATCTACACTACCTATTAAATGAAGATGGTGCAAGCCCAATTTGAGCAAACTAGTCTATAATGCAATCCTACAAAACTGTCACATAACTAAAAGTTACCACTTAATCTGTAGTGTACAGATGATGTTCGAGGTTCAAGATTAAAAAAAAAAAAAACTGACTTTGTACAGCAGTGTATTGGAGCGTACGATGCACATATTCCTTTTGTTTACTCTGAGCCAAAGTACTACGAGTGTACCCCACTACTCTGCAGTCTTACAGTACAGATACTATTCCAGTCTGTGTGTACACAAAGCACTGATCCCTGCAGTATGTGGCGTGTTGTTTTCAGTATTATTGTTTTGGGTCTCATGTCTGTTGTCTATTACAGATCTTTTTATCCACCTGGGTAAGGGTTTTGCAGCAAAGGCACGAGGACGTGTGGTCTCCTTTAGTGTGTGGTGCTGTTACACTATGCAAATTGTGCTACAATGTAAGTAGTGATGCAGATTGCAGATCATATGTGCATTCCCGGCGTGCTGTGACATTTGCCTGTCCATCTGGCTTTAGCTTCTTCAAAGTAGTCATTGTAATATGTTTTAAGTTATCCTTGTATTTTGTTTAGCCTTAAACAGACAGTGGAACTTGGACATTTCTAAGTGACATCTTTTCAAATTGTTTAAACGTCCTGTTTCCTTTGAATGTTGTTGCTACAGATCAAATATTGTGGAAAAAGTATTTTGTTTCAGTAATGGTGCACTACTCAGATACTTGTCAGGTAACGTCGCACAACCCAGTTATGGTTGTGGAGAGATGCCCAATGCTCAAAGTTCATGTTTTTCAGTATTTCTGAGTAAGAAAAACATGTAATTGAATGAATGCAAGATTAATTAAAAGTTCAATTCTATGGAACATTCAAGGCAAAACAAAAAATCCTGAATCTTAATGGGATTTTTTCTAGAACTTGGACTTAAACTACTGACTACTACTTTTCCACAATATTCTGATGTGCCCCTATATTTCAAAGTTGTCATCTATGATCTTATGTTCATTGCATAGACTGGAGGTCTTTGATTCTTGTAACCAAAATGGCGCATAGCCTTGGCCATCCACAGACATTTGCAAGAAGTGCAATGCTTTCTGCTGCAACTATATCGACTCTGTACAGGATACAGAGCAGTGGGCCGGACCCAATCAAAAATAAAAGGAAATCTAGGCCCTTGATAAAATGTTCTCCCTGTGTGCTTCTGTTTTGCATTATGCATGGATCCTCAACTATCTTCTTTTGTTTGAAAAGGTTTACTTGAATTTTGTGTCCGAAACTTTGTTACTTGTGTGAAGTAGAACAAAGTTGCAATGAAGGTAACGGATAATGATATGTGCAAATGTTTTCATTGAATAACTACAGAGGTAATATATTTTTGTATTTTTTAAAATGTAAACTTATCGCTAACCAAAAACACTAAACAGGAGGAATCATGCATATCGTCATAGCTCAATGGCCACTTCAGGCTTTGTAAAGATGAGAACTGACCAGGCTGTGGTGAAATGAAGAACGAAGAAAGTGAGAAGCACAAAATGGAAGCAGCATGTTTCGATGTTATATCCATACATTTGTATATTCTTCATAAAGCTCCTCAAATACTTGGTTTTGTCATCCTCATTTGACCATGACTGTTAAGAACAACAGCATTTATTGTACCCATTGAATAAAGCATTTTCCTATCAAAGTACTATGGCACTATGGCAAAATACAGTATATGCAAGGCACACTGGACCATTAATGAAGCTATATGTAAAAAAATATTTCAAGGCAGTATTTAACAATCAATTTTATCATTAATAAAAAAAAAAAACTTAAAATAAATATGAATTTTTTAAAAAGGCACATTGGTATCACTCAGACAGGAGACTAGACCTCCTGAGTAGTGTATACAGTTTTGTTTGTTTGTTCCCTCCCTCGCTGCTCAGATGGGACAGGTACTGGGTGAGTTTGACCAGAGCCACCAGCAGGACCCCGCCCCCCAGCATCAGACAGGGCCAGAGCAGAGCCAGCAGGACAGTCCGGAGGCTGTACTTTCGCTCTAGAATCCCATCTTTGGGCTGCTGTGATTGGTCGGTGAGGCAGATAAAAGTCCTCCCCAGGTAGGTGTCTAAACTCCTCTTCACCTGTTCCACTTCTGAGACAAGAGCTGGAGCATCCAGCTGACATTTAGGTACATAGAAACACTGCAGGATTGGAAATACACTATTTAGAACTGTATCAATAATATGTGTAAATTAAGATGTGTGCCATTTCAAGCTACTGTGTGATAACATCATAAACATTCTTTATTATAGGTGGTCAGTGGCAACTGCATTTATAATCAAGTAGTATTTGTTCCAAAAGCACTTTCAATAAAAAGCACTTTTTCAATAAAAACACCTGTAAATTAATACATGCAAGATAGATTACTTTAGTGCCATACTGTGTAATGGCCTGTTCCTGTACTAAGAATGAAAAAAGCAGGTTTAGGCACTGGCAATTCAGGTTCAGTTGTAATTGTGATACAGTACAGTAAGAGTGCAGACTATATGCAGTTCCTTTAGACTGTGTTCAAAATGTAATATTTCTTCTAGTTGTGATACCCCACATGTTGTATCCCTGCAGTACCTCTGGAGAGAGAAGCACAGCCTCCTCATTGTAGTGTAGCAGCCCTTGTCCTGTGGGTCCCATGGGTGCTGTCCCACTAAAGTTGACCATAGCTTGGAGACATGGGACGGTGCTCACGCCTCGGCAGCTCACCCACTCCTCCAGCACCTGTGTGTGAACCAGGGTGCAGTTGGCTTGCATCTCCCAGTCACTGAAACAACAGCAACATGCATCTTATGGAAGGTATTAATTCATGTCTCTCTTTAACAGACCACCTTTTTTAACGTTTTACTTGTTTTCCAATTTGGTAATGAAGCAGCTGTACTCAGTAAAATGTCTGCAGCGCAATGTGGGAATTCTTCTTTGCACAATTGTTTTGAATATTTTGACTAAAATAAATTACATCTTGTTTTGAAAATATAACACATTCATTAGCAAAGAATAAAGAGTGTTAGATCAAGTTATACAACAAAGCACAAACCAGAATGGGACTTATTTTTTCAGATGACAATAAAGGAGTTGTTTCTCATTTTTAGGGATTTTAGACCTCCACTAGACTGCCTAAGGAGACTTAGGCAATTGTAATTTAGTTATCTTGTTCTACCTGTTGATGTACGGCTTGATGATGGTGAATCCGACCACACAGAACATGAGCATGGCAAAGGCCATCATAGAGAAGCCCAGCAGGATGGCTCTATCCTCCCCGATACTGGACACAGACATGGGGGTCCGGCTGCGGTAGGCTCTGTGCGGGTCCCCCCCTCTGCTCCACTCGTGCTCCGGAGCAGCTGCTGCATTCAGGAGCTCTCTGTGTCTGTCATATATGTGAGTGGGTGACATTGACAATAATAAATATCTCAATATATTTTTTGGAGTCTAAAACTATAAATCACTTTATCGTTTTTTTTTTTTTTTAATAGAATTATTTTTTGCAGCATTTTGAGTTTTTATTGTAATAAATACCTCCAATATTCAAAATCTGACATCTTCAAAACCATGTTCACAATATTATAGATAATTCAATATATTGTGTACCTTCAGTCATATAGACACCCATCAGCCATAACATTATGACCACAAGCAATACATTTCCATAGACTGTGTGGAAAATATTTAGCATTTTATGTCTGAATTGGACTGAATGTTGAGAACACACTGAAATTATAAAAACTCAAACTCAAATTGAATCTCTTTCTAACTTTAATAATTATCTTCTTCTGTACCTATAACTACAATCAAAAATGTTACAAACTCATTTATGAAATGGTTATGGATGGGATCGATGAAATCCAGCCGAGATTTAAGTGTGCTTTTGGTTTCAGTCTCAGAAGATGTCATGCACATCGGCCAAATTGATTTTGTTTCCAGTGAGGCTCAGATATTTGATAGAAAACAAAATGCTAAACAGTCATTTGTTTTTCTACAGCTCTTATGTCCTAATGAAGTCAAATGGATGGATGGATTCTCTGTAATTAGCTCTTTGGTTTATTTTATATTGATTTGGCTTTTTTTTTTTTTTTTTGTTAATTTTTTTTTGCACATTCAAGACCAAAGCATAGGTCATACACAAATAGTAGAGGTGGGTAGTGTAGCCAAAAATTGTACTCTAGTAAAAGTACCTCAGAGATAGAAGATAGATAATAGAATCTTAGAATTGCCTAATTCTAAGAGGAACTTTGTGGCTCATCATGAACATCTGCTTCATAATTTGAAGTTAAAGTCATTGGGTGAACAAAACATTAATAATGTGTTAAAATGTGTGGTATTTTCAAAAGATAGAGCTAAATCATATCTGAAGGAGTGGTGCAAGTAAACTTAAAACTTCACTAGTCTGAAAACTACTCTCAGAAAAACTAAAAGTTACTCAACATATAAGTTACTCCTAAACGTTCCAGTTCCACCCCAGTAAATACGACGAACAATGGGGTAGAAGAATAGAAAAACAGATAGTTAGCAATTCTGTGCCTAGACCTGAATGTGACACAAATAATGCTTCAGTGATTTCTGTGGTAAACAATATTTTTTTCCCCCCAGAACATTCATATTGAAGGTGCAGTGTGTAACTTTTCTGGTATAGGGATCTGTCAAATGCTTTTCTCCATGGCAACGTTATTGCTTTGTCTGGAATGTTCCACAGTATGGTATTAAAACTTCATGAAGACCAAACCAGACCAAGTTACAGGTCAGGTCTGTGGAGAGGAAACCCCGCTCACAGTCAGAATGTCTGTTGTTCTAGATATTTTTGAGCTATACAACTACCTGTAATTAAAAAAAAAAAAAAATGTAAGTTTTGGTATGTTTAATGTCATAAAGTGAAACATTCCAGGCAGAGCAATGACATGTCCATAGAAACAAGCAGGTATGGACCACCAACCAAAAAGTTACACAGTGCACCTTTAAGTCTACTAATATGCTCACCATTTAAACGTTATATACTTTTAAACAATATTTTAACTATGGCCCAAACAGCATTCCTCTTCGAGCTGCCAGTTGTTTCCAATCTCTCCTCTTACCGTGTCTGACGTCTGCGCGCACCCTGCAGATTGATGTTAATGGGGATGTTGAATGACCTCCGGGGAGATGCCGTGTTCAAAAACATCCCTCCAAATCTCAAACTCACTTGTGACAAACTTCTGTGACAGTGCAGACCCTCACAAAGCAGATCCCCTGTCTCCTCCGAGGGGCCTGAAAAGCACTGCAGCCTTCATTTACTCTGGAGCTGTTGACAAAGCTCAAAGGTGAGAGCCGAGCACCTTCCGCCCTCATGACTGTTGCTATGGAGACAGGTGCAGGTACGGCAGGTAGGATGCTAATGACCTCTCTGTGGATCAGGGCATCCCAGCAGTAATTTGTTTTGGAAAGAAGAAGAGGTAATGGTAAAAACATAACATAAAGGATGGACTAAAAGACAAGGGAAATAGCTGTACATTTAGGTGAGTAGTGAGTCTATCTTTGTCACTCAACACTTAACAGCCCCAATTTTGTGAAAAAAGGAGCTTTTTGAATTATGTTTCAGAAAATTCATTATGTCTTCTTGTTATATAGAAACTTTGTGTTTTCTTCTAATAAGACATCTTTGTGAAAAGCAAAATTGCTTATAAAGACAAAGTGCTGCCTCTACCATTTTAAACTTTTCAGTATTTCAGTAGAGATCAAGTCTGCAGTGATAGGCACTAAACATATCAATTTATTCAATTATAGGTATTTTTATTGCAAAAAATGCCTTGACAAACCTGCATTATATGAATGTCCTCATCTCTCCGCAGATCTGATAAGTAACTTGGCACTGTAGTGTCAGTAGTGTCTCCATAGTAAATAATTGAAGCCTTATTTCCAGATTTTGATATCTTATAGCATTGTTCCCATCATTTTCTTGTTTGGATAAGGCGGCACAATGCTCTCTGTGTTTTTATAGCAAACATTTGTATTATTCATACAGTTCAGTGGAAAAGCATATGGGGCCATTACGTTGGTGGCAGTTGTGTTTAACATACAGGCCCAGGGCTATAAAGACTACAGCAGCATGAGCCTCACACTCTGCAAAACTCATTTATATCACACTCAAGTGGGGAATACACTGGTATTGTCATTTGGGCTAGAGATAAACAAACAAACAAATAAATAAATCACATAGTAGCTGGGCATCATACCAAGTGACTCATAGTAACTCTCTTTTCATACCAAGTGCTCTCTTTTCTGACTCTTCCTAATTTCAGAAAACTATTTATTTATTAAAATACATTAAAGGGTGTTACACTGCTTCTTCCAAACAAAAGGCATTTTATTCTTATTTCTTTCTTTATTTATTTTGCTTAGCCCACCTGTACTGTTTGTATGAAACTGGGAGTTTGTCCCAACATCACAGCCCAGCCTATAGACAAACATTACATTAAGACGTATCAGTTGACAAAAGATGTTGATATTAGAATAACTGAGGGCTTATCTAGAAGTTGTTAAGTTGTAAACAAACTTTATTTTCTTTTGGGTGCTGTGTGAAACAAGTTCTTCTGATGCAACAGTAGAAAACATGATTAAATATGTATAAAGCCGAGCGTACTTTACCTCACCTGGAAACCTGAGACATTGCCTGACAGCGAGGGTTACAGTGTGGATTCAAACACACATTTATCAACAGCCCCAATATGGACAACTACAATACATCTAACTGATAATCATGTGACCTCCATGTGCAACAGTTGGACAGATTCCTCAAGGTTTAATTGGACACACACTGTCCCCTGTTATCTGATGAGCTCTGAGGACATGATTTTAAGACGGACGCCGCCTTTTAACGACATATAAAAGGCACAATGGACAATCTCAAAAAGAGGAATCTAACTTTTTTCACCATCGGATTGATTTTCATGCTCAGTGGGATAGAGTATGGTAAGTTCAAAGTGACCAGACTAAAATATTCTCGTTTAGGACTATATTCTTGAAATCTCCCTTGTGTACTCCTTCTCCCCAGCTGTCATTCTACCCACAATATGGCGGTATCTACAGATTCTGGACGCACCTCCGTACTTCCTGGGCCTGGGGCTGTCTGCCTTCAGCTTGAGTGGACTGTTGACCGGACCCCTCTTTGGATACTGGTCAGACCAGAGCAAGACCACAAAGGGAATAATTCTGTTCTCCAATGTCTTTGAGATTGTTGGTGAGGGGAATTTAATCAGTTTCTTTATTTATTTATTCAACTTCTTTATTTCTAATAGATGTGCAATAAGAATTCTGATAGGTTCGCCATCTGCTTGTCTCTGTGTGCTTTGCCTGGAAAATTTCCACAGCATGGCATTAAACTTAAATATCTCCATAGAAACAAGCAGATTGCATCAATAGGCCAAGTTACAAGTCTGATATATGGAGAGGCGAACCTGCTCACAACCTGTCTGGATACTTTGGAGCAATAAAAGAACGTGTAATTTACTACAAGCAAGATAGATAACTTTAATATTGTCTGTATAATGTTGTAAGCAGAGACAAGCAGATGGCAAACCCCACATCAAAAAGTTTCATATAGTGCACCTTTAATAATGAAAGAATCAATTTACACTAATTGGTTCCTATTAACCACTTAGTTTTGAGCTTTTGGTCCTGTCTTGCATTTAAAGATGTAGACTACACTTAGATATACATTTAGACTGTGCATCATCCTCCTGTCAACATGAAGTTAGTAAAAACTGCGGTCCATTTCATGTAGAATACAAGTCGCATATCTTAAAGGGCCTATATTAAGCTATTTTCTAATCTATAATGTTATTTCCTCATCACAAAATACCTGGACTGGAGTTGTGTTTTGTTTCATTCACACATGTTTAACACACAAATCCTGCTTATTTAGACTGAGTTCTTCTCTCAAACAGAAAACCCTCCGTTACACCTTGTGATGTCATGTGGTAATACAGGAAGTGCTCCACTGTGCTTTTAAACTCCACACAGCTTCACTAGAATCATTTGGATAATTTCAGCTCTAGAATTGCCAATATCTAAACAAAAGGTAAAAGGTATCTGTTGAGTTGAAAACTACTGCTTAATGACATCACATGGTGGAACAGAGCATTTTGAGCTTTGGAGATGTAGACAGAAAATAATCCAATAAAGGATTACTCAAACATGTGTGACTGAAACAAAAGAGGTATGTTTTTAAAGAGGTTACAGCATTCAAACATGACTTAAATCTCACACCAGTCAATATAGGCCCTTTAAGCCTTTGTTTGCACGTTTTTATTGTGACTTCTCTTCTCCCACAGGTAACTTCATGTATTTTATTGGATACTCAAAGTGGCTGCTGTTAGGCAGTCGTCTTGTGGCGGGTGAGTCCTCTTCCTCTCAGCATGTGCGTCTAAAACAACGTGTGTGGACTCTGGATTTACATATCACGGTGTCCTCTTCAGGTATCGGCGCAGGAGCAGGTTCTTCCATTTTCGGCTTTTTGACTCGCAGCACTCGTCCTGATGAGCGGGCCGGGATATTTGCGGCTATAATGGCGTGTCGACAAGCTGGCCTTCTTGTCGGTCAGTATCACTATAGCTTATCATATCATATAGCTTTTCTATTGATTTTTTGCAGCTGATGTCATCCATATCCCCTGGGGGTGTGAAGCTAATTTATTTTGAATTTATGATTACCATTTATATTGTTGCTCTTTTATATTATAATATGTTGTGATGTGTGATCTGCAGTGTCCAAATAATTTCCTTTGTGGCTCAAAACATTTTGTCTAAGTCTAACTGTAAACACTGCTCAAGTTAAACTTAATCTTAGCTTTATTTGAACACAATCTGACCATAAATGCCTGATTTAGATAGAACTACAACAGGTGGCATTATTTGTGCAGTCCCTCACAAGTGTCACAACCTCACAACCTAATCTTAGTCACTCTCACCTTTTTGCGAAAAATCAAACACCTAAACAGGACCATGAACGATCCTACTGATCACAGACTCCTGAAAATGTGTTGTTTAAATCCATTTTCTATTTTTTCTTGAGCTTTCAGACTATATTAAAACATTTTTGGCCGTTTTTACTAATGTGTGCATTGTGTCACCATGGTAACTGTTGAACATTCTGCCAATAGAGATACATGTAGAACACCCCCAGCGTAATGTCACTGCAAAGTAACAGTTGTGTTTGTCATTTTGTCGAACAAAAGGTGTGTGTGGTCTTATGTCTTAAAAGCGTCTCTTCCATTCTCTCTAGGGCCGGCGTTCAACTTGTTCTTGCGTCTGTGTGATTTCAGACTGGGGCCCTTTGTAGTGAACAAGTACACGTCCCCCGGGGTAACCACTCTTTCATAATCACAGATCTGCCATGCTGTAACAAATCCAGCGTCCCCAAATATTCCTCATATAATCTTATTCATAGCGTAGGTTCTGCTTCTCATCTCAGGTAGAAAAATACAACACACAGCTACATTTACACACATAACAAGCCATATTGATTTGTTTACATCTCGTGAGCTGTCTGAAATGAACCACCTGTGGACCAGATGGGACCTCATTGAGTTCTATCAAAGAGACGCCACATTTTACTTTTGTTCAACACACAATTTGGGAGCACATTTTCATCATTTCATAATTGCTAAATGTTCAAGGCTGTTAACTCTTACTTGTGTTCATTCATGTTAATGGGGTAGCTTTTATACTCAGCTGGACTGAGGAACACACTGACAGTCCGTGCCTAAAGGGTTTTTAAGGGAAATCTAACATGGGTCCTACAGATGTCATTCAGAGTGTACTGCTTTATGCATCCAGGGACATGTGTGAGGACTGGTTTTACTTAAAGGTGTACTATGTCACTTTATTGAGGGGGATCCGCAACCTGCTTTGAATTGATTGCTCCACAGTATGGCATTAAATCAGTGTGTTTTTCTGGCCAGAAAAAAATAACCTGAAAAATAGCATTTTTACAGTGAACATGGGGTGCCTTTCAACAGATCTGACCTTTAACTTGGCTTGGTGGCATCACCTGCTTATCTTTAAGGACATGTTTTTAATGTCATACTATGGAACATTTCAAGCAAAGCAATATCTCAGTGGAGACAAACAGGTGACAGACCCTCCCCAGAAGTAGTTGGTGCACCTTTAAAGGCCTCCAAAACATTTATTTCATTTATTTTTTACAAATATTTCTTAAGTTATAGCAACAATAAAGCAATCCCAGGTGAATGTCTGGAGATGCATCATATGGGCCAATCAATCATTTTCAAACATTTTGCTGGTCATCCACACCATAAGTGAATACACTATTGTGCTGGACATTGGTTTGTTTAGTCACATGTGGCAATTGTTAGATAAGGAAAAAAGAAAGCCAGTCTGTGTAAGGGGCAGAAGGGGCCAGTACTCTGTATTATATTTTGTAAGTTATACTTTATCTTTACATGATTGGGGACCATGGCTAGATCAGATATAAAACTCTTTTTTTTCTCCTTTGCTCCTTCACTCCCTCAGATCTTCATGTGCCTCTTGTGGATGCTGCTCCAGTTTGTAGTCTTGGCTCTGTACTGGGATGTCCCACCCCTCAGCTCCATGGAGGGGGGCACTGCCATGGTGGAGATGAAACAGGACGAGGATGTGGGGGTGGAGGAGGCGCCTCTCATGGGCCCGGACCAAGACCTAACCACACACACCTACAGCACAGTGAACACTGACCTGCTCGAAAATTCATCTGAAATGCACCAAGTCAGCCGCACATCCAATCCCTTCAAAAACTTCAGCGCCAGTCGAGGTGAGCTGTTCTGACCAATGACTACCTGCCCTGTCTTTTGTGGCGCAGGGAGCAGCAGATGTCACCCTCAATGTTTCATATCTGTTGCATTGATTTACTGCGCTGACACACACTTTCCCTGCACGCCACGTCTTTGTATAGATCAGTGTGTATGCATCCAGCCACATTAGCATTAAAGTACATGAAATGCCAGCAGTGATTGTCCTATGGCATTGATGAAGCTCCCCCGCTCTTCCTCTTTCTTGTCAAACCTGCGTATCGATCCCTTCACTCTCTAAAGATATGGCAGAGAAATGGATGTCTGACTTCCCGTTTTATTGACCGCCCCGCTGTGCTTGACTTGTGGATGAAATAGAGACAGAATTAGTAATATGGTCAACATCCTCCGTATTGATTCTTTTTTGTGTTTTGAAGTGAATCTACAGTGCAAGAAGCAAGCAGAGAAAAAGCCAAGGGTATCTGGCAGCTCCAGCTCAGAGCAGGGAGTGTAATAGTGGTTACAGTGTCTCTGGTATTCGCTTTTGTGAATTATTGATTCCCTCCTCACTTTTTGTGTAAGCCATCTTCTTGGTGCTTTCTTAAAACCCGGGTGAGAAGGAATGGTCTTATTTTAAGAATGGTTAAAAACTCTCAAAACCAACAGATAGGCCTATATCTTCAATATTACACCATCCAACTTATTCTCTCTTATGAAATGTTATTTTTTTATTTAAAGGTGCACTGCTTAACATTTCTTGTGGATGGCCCGTCACCTGCTTGTCTCCATGGAAATGTTTTGCTTTGTTTAGAATGTTCCACAGTGTAGATTAAAATTTAAATTAAATTAAATTGAGGGAGACAATCAGGATACAACACTACACTACATTACAAATCAGATCTGTGGAGAGTCATCGAACTATTGTATTTTTGAGCAATAGAAACACCTGTAATGTAAGTCATACCATGGAACATTCCAGGCAAAGCAATAACATCTTCATGGAGACAAGCAGGTGGCAGCCTTTCCACCAGAAAAATTGCGCAATGCACCTTTAAGTTTGAGTTTCACTAGCCTACATCATTAGCAATATCATTGCAGTTGTAGGCTACATAAATATATTCACTTTCCATTGGCCATGGACATTGTCACCATATTTTTAAATAATTTAGACTGTGAAAATCCTTCAGGGAGGGCCATGGTTATCTCCAATATACACGGGCAGTGACATTTGAAAGAATCTCTGTAGGCCAAAAATATCGACCACATATTATACCACCACTAGCAGTCTAAATCAATGATGCAGGAGGATCAATTTATGTTTTCATGTTGTTTTCTCCAAATTCTTCAAAGCTTTTGTCCACTTTTGACAAATCATTGTGAAAACAAAATTACATATTATTTGGCTTTTGCTAAATTGTCAATAGTAGATTCTGTTTTTTGGTAGAACTTAGGCATTAAAGGTTGTTGACGGATCACGTAAACCAAGTTGCATTTGCACAAAATGTATGATATCGTTAAAGGATACGAGTCAATAACTGTGGGCCTTCGGAGGGGTCACACACACATACTCACACACATGTTGGGTTTTCATGCTTCCTGGGGACATTGCATTGACTTGCATTCATTTCCTGAAGACTGTTTTCTGGTTAAGAGAAGAACACTAAATATGCAAGGTTTGTGTGTTAAACATATGTGAATGAAACAAACACAACTTGGTATGTTTGTGATGAGGAAACAACATTATAACATAGAGCAGAAAACAGTGGGCCTTTTAATCTAAACCCTACCTTATCCTATTTTAACCAATATCTTAATTGTTTTTTTGATCATGTTTTTAGGGAGACGGGTCCCATTGAAATGAGTGTCTATAGTGCCCAGACTTTAGTCCCCACTATGTGTTAAATACCATTTAGTGGTGTAATTTAGAACTACCAGTTCACCCAACATGCATGGGATATTGGGAGAAAACTAGAGAACATAAAAAGAACTTAAGAATTTGTATAATGTTTCAATCTCTTATAAATGGTTAATGCATCGTTCCATAAAAATCCTTCTTTCAATTATAAGCAAGTGAATTTGCAGTCTAGTGCAGTAAGTGCACAATCCAAATTAGGTCTGTGTAATAAAACATGCTCTCAGGCCAGTATTCATATTAGCAGAGATTCCCCGGGACACTGTTACTCATTACATATCGACATGGAGTTTGCAGTCAGGGAAATTGTAATTGAACAGTATATCTATTGCATTGGGCGAGACACAATCCAGATCGTTTAAAATGCTGCTTAAAGTCAATACTTCGTCTTCCTCCACTGTCTCCAATATCCACAAACTCTGGGGATAAAGTACAAAACAAAATTAAATCAAACTACTTTCTTGAGCCATCTGGCAATAAATGTCCAAATTTAGCAGCAAGCCGATCTCACATTGCCTGAAGTCCAAGTCCCCATAAGGGTCTTTGTTTTGCAGGAAATCCTCCATCAGAATGTGAGGGAACAACACAGCAGTACAGCCAGGATTTTTCTCACGTCTTCCAAACCGAGATCACATGCAGTCAGTCATAGTTCCCTTAGCTGTTTCATCGTGTTAAATTGGTTTAAAAATGTGATGCGGTTTTCAGATATTTTCCTTGTGTGCTTGTATCTAGAGTTTCTGAGAGAGGAGGTGGTGGTTCTGCTGACAGCTCAGTTCATAACGCTCTTCAATCAGACTGCGCTTGAGGTGAGAGACGCGGCGCTGGTCGGATCCATCTGCTCAGGTTTCAGACTTTTCACACAGTGTCAGAGTGCCTTCACTCCAGCGCTACTCACTCCTCTCCTCACAGCCTCGCCTGGAAAACTACTACAGGCAAACAGAGGAGTGTGGTATATAAATATGAACTATTCAGATGAGTTCCTTTACATTACTTAAAGTTAGACTATGTAGCTTTTCTGGTGGAGTAGCCATCACCTTCTTCTAACTTCATCATCATCTTCTAACATTAAATAGTTTAATGCCATACCACGGAACATTCAACGCAAAACAAATGACATTGCCGTTGAGGCAAGCAGGTGATGGCTACTCCACCAGAAAAGCTATATAGCATACCTTTAAAATGATTCATATTTTATGCTAATGCTTTTCTTCCTCTGTGGGGCAGAAAGTGGTAGACAGTTTTATAGATCTACATGACATATATTTCATTTATTGATCTAATCATATACACTCATATAAAGTGGGCAAAGATACTAGTAGGAAGCTAATTTCCAAGTACAGTCCTTAAAAAGAAAGAGGAAGGGAAACTCATTTACAACTTTACAATTGTAGGAGTAGGTGGGCAAAAACCTACTGGCCCATAATCAAAAGTATATTTCAAAATACCATTAAAATGTTTTACACCAAAAATAGACAACAGATAATGTATTTGATTAATAGCACTAAAACCACCAGGCCTTATCTCTGTGATAGCTCTGTGCAAGTACTGAAGTGGGGACTATGCTGCTATGTCCTGGCCCCGGGTTATGTAATTCAATTTCAATATCAAAACATCCGTATTCTTTTGATGTGAACCGAAGCGCTGACTCTGAAGGACTTAAAAGGTGCATGTCTCAGCTTTAATTATAATCTCAACTTCTGCTCCTGCCTGCCCCGAACCCTCTGACCTGTCCTTTGTCTCTCACCCTCTCTCCCAGACCATGGTGACACCCATGACGCAGCGTTACTTCAGCTTCGGTGAGCTGGGGAACAGTCTCATGTACAGCCTTTGTGGGGTGGAGGTAATCCTGGGCTTCTTCTTTGTGCGCTGGCTCAGCAGGACCGTGTCTGACCGTGCCATCTTGGCCATAGGGCTGGTCATCTGCAGCGCTGCCTGTGTATGGTGCCTCGCCTTCCTGTCTGAACCAAGAGGTGAAGTGGTTTTCTTTAAAGGTGCACTGTGTAACTTTGTGGTAGAGGGCCTGCCACTTACTTGTCACCATGGAGATGTTATTGCGTTACCTCCAGTATTCCAAAGTATGGCATTAAACTTCTCAGTGTCAACAGAAGCAAGCAGGAGATGCCACCAGGTCAATTTAGAGGTGAGATCTGTGAAGAGGTGACCCCGCTCAAAAAAAAACACCCATGAATGAATAAATGCATCTTATATAAGTTTAATGCCATATTGCGGAACATTACAGGCAAAGCAAAAGCATCTCCATGGTAACGGACCCCCAACCTGAAAAGTTACGCAGTGTACAGTTAATACATCCTGTACTACTTATAATAGAAAATTATGACTCTACAAGTGAAGCAACCCCATTATATCACTTACTAACCGCAACTGCTATGATAAATAGATTATTCTCCATCTAACCAGAAGTTAAAGGTGCACTATGTAATTTTTCTGATGGGAGGATAACCTGCTTGTCTCTATGGAGATGTTACTGAATTGCAGTATGACATAAAATGCATATAATTTGCTTTTATTTTTCAAGTTTTATTGCATAATATTCCTTAATGAAAAAAATGCATTCTTACTGTACGCGGATTCGCCTCTCCACAGATCTGACCTGTAACTTCGCCTGATGGTGTCACCTGCTTGTCGCCTTGGATAGAGAAGTTCAATGCCATACTGTGAAACATTCCAGGCAAAGTAACATCATCTCCATGGAGACAAGCAAGTGGCAAACCCTCCACCAGAAATAGTGCAGCTTTAATGCAACGGTTTGTGCTCCAGTCTTCGTTCACTGTTTTCCCCATTGCCCACCCCAGGCACAGTCACTGGATACAACCCCTGATGAAAAGGCGAAAAGCCCGTTGGAAAAATATATAATTCATTGCTTAAGTGTCCAAGTCATTTGTCGCCTCTCAGTAACTGCTCTGAGATGAGAGCCTATTGGATTACACAGAGAATACCCAATGTAGATGATATGACAGGACAGCAGTGGTGAGACAGTTTTTGTCTGTTGTAACTTGTCTCGATTATCCCTTTGATTCCAAGTGGCAGGTGCTGCGGTATGAGAACACATATAAAAGGATTACTGTAATCTAATTAGGCAAAAACATTATTTGCTAAACCATATCTTGCCTTTTGGTTTGAACTGAAAAAATATTGACAAACAAAGAATTCAAAGGACAGATACCTGAAAAAACAATGTTGAAATTGCATTTTCATTATAAGATTATAGCCATCTCCAAAGGGAACATTGAAAGCTGCGAGTGGGCACACATCCACTACACAAAGACATGATGCAAGACAGAACAAAAAATGTACAAGTCTCCAGCTTGGCAAGTCCTATGCATCGAGATAGAGATATTCTGCCAGCCCATTTGTGGAAGGAATTAACCCGCCTTCATGCCCCACCAGTGGAGAGAAATATGACAAAACAATGAAACCATGGCCCGCTGGTTAAGCTTTATAGCAGAGAAATCAAAAGTAACAAAAGCATTAGGGATTTGTCAAAAGGATGGATAGTTTGGCTTGTGATAGATAGTGCCGCTCAGTCTGTAGAAGCACTGATATTTCAATAAGCAGACTTGGCTAATGACGCTGTACTGTTGTCATCCCTCTATTGGCAGGTGGTTATGAATGGAAGCTGTCGGCATTTATTATTGGAGTCTTTCTGCAACTTCTGGGCCTTCCCTTTGTGGCTGTGTCTCAGGTGTCTCTCTTCTCCAAAGTCACGGCTGAGAAAACACAAGGTTTGTTTGTGTTTACAGTCTCTGTTTTATACACTGGCTGGATTTAGGCTCATGAACTTAAGGTGTGTGTGTTAAAAATATTGAAAATGATAAACACTGTAGCCACAAAAACACAATATTCTTTGGACAAACTGGATATTTTTTCCATTTGGATTCAATCACATCTTGTATTGGTTTTGTGCTAAAAATGTCTAGGAGTGTTTCTCAAACTGCAGTGTGTGTACCATTGGTCATACGCAAACTCCTTATTAAGTTATGTGCAAATTCCTGCATCTCCTCTCCATTTTAATTATTGTCCTTTTATGAGTTGATAGTGTAGTGCTATTTTAGACCTGATTTTGCCCTAATTTAGATCTTGTCCTGTTTAAACTTGGTTTAGATCTGATGGTACTCAGAAATCCAGATATTTTCCTATGTGGTGCTTGTTGTAAGCAGTTTGAGAACCACTGGAATAGCCTATAATAGAAATCTTATAACACAAATGCAATTTCACTTTACATCATCTTCTAACATCTGCTAATAAAATCAATAGTTTGTAGTCTTTACTCCGTGCTTTTTTTCTACTCATAACTGAATTGTATTTTAACACTTCTAATCAACGTATGTTAAACTGAGCCATATTTTGTGGGATGTGTTGCCCATAGGCTTCAGCCAAGGCGTCAGGCGCTCTGTAGGGGGCATCGCCACCATCCTAGGTCCACTGTGGGCTGGCGGTTTGACCAATAACTTATATATAATGCTGGGAATGATGCTGGCTCTGCTCGTAATGATCTCGGTAAGTAGTCCATTGATGTATTGATCAGAGGAACCAATACTGTAGCTATGGCAACAATAACAGACATTATAGCATGACGCAGACATTTAAGCACCAAGTCAAGAAGAGGAAGCTTTGCCAATCCTTTTCTTTTTTCAGAAAATACAATAAGGGTTGGCCTGGTATGGATTTTAAGTTCAGCAGATTTAATTTTCTTTCCTCTGGACATTTTCCCTAACATGGAGTCACATGCAATTTGGTCTTAATTTGGTATTTTAGATGCCCAACCTTCGTTCATCCAGACATGCGAGCCGTACCAGTAATGTCTTCAGGGTTGTAACCTGCAAGACATAGACATAATTTGAGGCAAACTTAATAAACACTGAAACTACAATATGATTGAAAGCTGAATGGAGTCACATGCCCATAAATATTTTGTGTCAGTCTCAAGCCTGGATAAATGTAAGGGACATGATACATGATAGGGATCAATAAGAGTAGCAAACTTATACATAACAAATATGCAAATTACTTAAATTTGAGAGGTAAACTTTTGATTTGAATTTCCATAAACGTAAAGGTGCGCTATGTCACTTTTTAGGGTAAGGGTCTATCACTTGCTTGTCTCGAGGGAGGAGTTACGGCTTTGCATGTTCCATTGTATGGCATTAAACTTATATAATTTGCATTTATTCCATTACAGGCGTTTTTATTGCCTTGAAAAACATGCATTCTTACTGTGAGTGGATCTGCCTCTCTACAAATCTAACCTGCAGCTTGGCTTGACGTCACCGGCTTGTCTCCATGGACGTTTAATGCCGTGCTAAAGAACATTCCAGGCAGAGCAATAGAACCTCCATCAGAAATGTTACATAGTGCACCTTTAATTTCTTACTCATAGAACTGGTTGGATGCTAAAAGACCACGAATGATACCGACCAGGAAGATATCACTTTTTCATTATACTGTTAGCCATGTGGCTTTTTTGAGACTGTACTGACTGTGCAGTAGTTTTAAAAGCATTAATTCTCCCTTGTTGTGTGGCTATATATTTTGCAGGTTATGACAGCAATCTCCTATGAGCGCCTGACTGAACCCAGACAAGTTGAGTGTGCCCACAGCTCTGACAGTGGGGGGTAAAACTGCAAAAATCGCAAGAATATACTAAAAAAGGTACAAGATGACTGAACCGGAGAAGCCTGCTGACTCCCATAATGTGTCAGTCCACCCCCCGGACTGTTAATTACATTTTACACCAGGGGGCACTGTTGTTCTCACGTTTAAGTCATCATAATTGAAGATGAAACGCCTATTATTTTTAAACAGAGCTATTTATACCCCTAGGTGTCGACGGAAAGATAAAAGGAAACGGTTTTTCCATGTGACCCAACTTTTATTTCAACGCTTTCATGTTGCGAACAAAAATAAATAAATAAAAACACAACACCAAACAACAAACTTCTGTGAAATTGAACCAGCTGACATATTGAGAGCAGAATTAGAGTTGTCAACATCTGAGCAAGTTTTGTCGCTGAGTTCGACATGGAAATTAGACGAGAAGACTCCAGAAAGCATTGTATTTTCACAAGATTTTAGTTCCAAACGTTCTTGTCTTGAGTGGATCTTAATTGCGTGAGAAGAAACGCCTGAATTAAAAACCAAACTTGTTAATTACTGCGAGTCTATCTTTTCTCTATGGGGAGGATTTAAACATTAATTGCTCGTAGTTCATTATTCAAAAAAGAGTCGAGGTGTGACTTGAGTGCAGTCAGTTGTTCTTTCTTCGCCTCTAGGGGGCGCTGTGTGCTATATGTCAGAGCGCAACATCAAGGCTTGCAGAATCCCTTTGTACCAAGCGATGCGCGCCGGGCCAATCTCAGTGTTTTTGCATAATTGCAGATAAGGCTTAGTAACCTTTACAGTTTTCTGCGCTCAGCATGAGACATTTGGGGTAGTATTTTCCCCTGAAATGGAAATTGTAATCTCGTGGACTCAAGGACCTAATATATAAGCTGAGTCTAAACACTCCCAAACCCTGATCAGCGCACGGAGGTACTTGACATTTTAACAGAGATAACAGGGCGCGCAGAATTAGGCCATAGCTCATTTGGCTCTGTTTGAACAAGCTGATTTCTGTTTTTCAAGAATTATCATCAAAAAGGCCTTGAAATATGGTATCTCACAACACTGTAGTTTTGGGAAAGTGGCCTAATTGTTTCCATGCCAACCCAGACTAATCTGTCATTTCCGTTTGTCACACTTGAGAGACTGGTCTATTGTGTGCTGGAATATAAAGGCTCGTGTCTATAGACTACTGTAACACATAATGGACAAGGCAATTTTACAATGTGACAACGTTTTATGTGTATTAATTATTCTTATGGAGTCAATTGGGTAATGTTTTCATTGAAAACAATTGCACATAAGAGTGCTGCAATACTGTTGAGTAAACAGTAGATATGCATCATCTTTTACAAAGGAGTCCTGATCTTTAGGCTTGAAGAGGTGGAGATAAGAGACTAAGAATAGGCCTATAATGTTTTGGTTTATAAAGGGCTTTTTGGACCATCACAAATATCAACATTTTAATCAGTGGTGGTAAACAACCACAGCAGACAAGGTCATGCTCAAACTAGGCCTGTCAAGATAACAAATATTGAGGTCTAATATACTGGTGAAGTAAATATAAACGATAATATTGAAACTAATTTATGTCACAGACACAAAACCCAAGAGCAAATTTAAAGCTATCCTAAATCTACAATATTGTTAAAAAAAAAAAAAAGAAAGTAATGTGCTCCAGTAAATAAACAGCAGAATTAAACACTTAGTTTGCATCTGTAATGAGTCATAGGAGTCATTAATTCAACATTTTATGGCTTACATCTTATTGTATAAACAAAAAAATAACAAAGTAGTGCAAAGAAAATGTACACATCGTTCCAGCATTCCTGTATTGAACAATAATTCGATATAGTAACTATCATAACAGGCCTGAAAACCACAACTGTCTGACCAGAGCAGGGATCTAACAAACACCTTCACCTGAGCCACTGTCACCCACTGCTGTATTTTGTATTATTATTATTATTATTATTATTATTATTATTATTGTTATGATGAACTATTTTTAATTAGCAACTTTCATCCGAATCCTATCCTGCCATAGCTGCTTTGAATTGTCTGTTTATACAGTACTTGTATGTAGCCTATAGGCCTATATTGCTATGCTTTGAAATGGATGTAGACCCAGCCTGATATTTAGACAGAGCGGTGAAATCTGTATCTCAATCTGGTCTCAACAGTGTTTCTCACTAAGAGCCCACAGAGGCCGTGCAGCCCCTCAGGACATAAATAGACAAGTCCTCGGCTGTGGCTTCTATGTTAAATATACTAAAGCAACACAAGCTCAGCTTATGAAATTTTAAACATACACAGAACAACCATTTCACGCACGAGCCAACAATCGGTTCTCTGGACGATGGCCGAAAGCCGGTCGCTATGGAGATGGAGGTTTTCGAGGGTAGAAGCAACAGCCAAGGATAAAACAGTATTATGTAATTTAAGAGTAGGACCTTGGGTTATTCTAGTGGTGCTGACGCAGGTGAAGAGCTGTGGAGTACAATGGTCAGGGAGGATGACTGTGCGACTCGAATAGCTCAGTCTAGTTGAGCGTATCTGTTATACAGCATGAACCATACACTGAAGCATCCGGATGCAAGCCCCTAAAGGTGAGCTAAGTTTGGAAATAGCACAAAAAAAATCACTTCTTGAACTGTTATGCAATGCTGTCCAAAAGTTTCTATCATAGTTTACTGGTTATTCTCTTATAGCAAGACAACTTATAAGATGTTTGACGAAATGTACCAATGGCTTATCATAATCCAAGGTGGAATGTAACTAAGTAAATGTAGTAATGCATTGTACTTGAGTATACATTTTAGGTATTTTTATTTTACTTAAGTACATTTTAAAGTGGATACTTTTTTACTTTTACTTCACTACATTTGAGAGCAGGTATCTTTAATTTCTACTCTACTACTTTTTTGAACGGGATGAAAAAGCAGAAGTTTTGGAGACAAAGTTGTTTGAGACTTGCTGAAAAGGCTGAGGGGTTTTAATTTTAAAAAGTTCATAGTTTGAGCAAACAGAAATCTACAAATAAAAGCAGCTAGAAAAAATATCTAGAGTAAATTGTTTGTGCTGAACAAAATTCAGCACAAATCTTTATCAAAATCAATACATTTGAAACCTTACAAGACCTCAAAATATATGTACAAAATACTATTCCTTTTTCCTTTTTAAGTCTCTGTTTTCTCTTTAAACAGGCACCTTAATACATTTTTACTTAAGTATTTTTTTTCACATGATGCTTTTATTTTGACTAACCTATTGAATATTTCCTCCACCTCTGATCATAACGCATTTATGTTACCTTTCTACCTTTATAATACCTTTCTAGTCCTCTTATATTCTATCTCCTATATATATTGTGTTCTTTAGTATTTTGTTTTCATAATAATAAGAAACATTTGCATTTAAACCTCCCCCATAATGCTACATGGTTAAACATTTGACATGTCTGACCTATACACTAACCTTTACATATATACATTGCAAATGCAGATAGTATTGATTTTAGCACATAACAGAAAACCTTCATTCTAGCTTTAAAGATAATGCTATTTTTACTGCACCAGGGACTGTGGAACTGTCAGAGGAACTGTGGCTTAACCCAAAATTTACAGTTAATTGTAGTTGGACATTTGCTGCAGGCTTAAACTTGTACATCTTTAATAAAATGTAATGAAATATATCCTATTTTCATCAAGGGCAATTTCACCCAGGGCTGGTGCCACTTTGTGCACTGAGCAGCTCTGAAGCCAAATTGACGCTGTCACCTAACAAAGATAAAGGTAATTGGTTGCAAAGAGGAAAACAGTATTTGACTGGAGCCCATGTATAATAATTATGTTAGGAGCAGAGAAGGGCTGGGCTCTTCCTGATGGCATTAGCTGGACCGAGGACACTTGTTAATGGCTCGCAGATGATAGATGAGCCATCACCTACTGGAAAAATATGAAGGGCAAAGAAATCAGGCCAGCATCAGACATGCATCATTACTATTCATTTTGGTCATTTGAATTTTTGCACATGCTTGCTTTTTTAATACAAGAGTCATTTACCTCCAACTCTTTGTGTCAGTCCCAAGCTTGCACACACAGAGAAGGTTGTGTAAGGGTATCTGGAATTAATATTTTTAACATGCAAAGTCACAGAAAACAGTTGGACATTTAGACGGGGTAGAATGATAAATCTGTGGAGGCTGCCAGTCTGCACCATCGCCCCCTTCGACCACATTCACTCATACACTAAAGAGGGTGAAGTGTCTTGCAAAATGGCACGACAGCATGCCTTGGTTGGAGAGTAATTAATCTGCTGACCAGTTAGTGGGCAAACGCTATAACCACTGAGCCACTTACCTGGCCAGTCAGAACCACATGCTGTGAAAAACAAAAACGAGTGGATCTGGAGCCCTTTCAGAGGGCGTGATTGACAGGTGAATTAACCAATCAGAGAGACACATGCTCTCTTTGCAGTAAAAAAAAAGAGAATAAAAAAAAAACAACGTAAAGGATTGAAAAACAGCATGCATTTTCTCAGAACTGACCGAAGCATCAAACTATTATTATTACTATTACTTATCTAAGCTAAAAGAAGTTATATAATTTGTTGTGAATTTTACAAGAATTTGAGAGACACGTGATACAAATTAATGACAGTGGTTGGACCATCTCAAGTTTGGATGGAGGATTTTTATGCTCTGTGGTCCTAGTCCAGACCCTTCTGTGTTATAACAGAATGTAGAATGGACTGGCTGGTCAGGCATTTGAGCCACTGCCACCCTTATCATAGCTGTGATTCATTATTCAACAATAAAACACTACGTGACCTCTACAACCTTTTGATCTTGACCCAGTAGATGAGAAGCAATATAACAGCAACAGTGTTATCATGGCTCATCCTACTTAAAAGAGCATATTTTAACAGCATTGTATGAAATCGTCCCTTTTATTTGACTTATATGAGAGTGGGCATAATTGGGCGATCGCTGAAATACCCTGCGTACAGCTCTGGTCCCTAATGAGCTGACAGAGGAGAAGGGAAAGACAGTGTACAGTGTGTGCTGCAGTAAGCCCTGTATCGACCAATCTCACGTTCCTGTGTGTCACATAAGCAACTTCAAATGGAACTCGCTGGCAGCAAATATCATTAATTACACAAGACAATGCAGTAGATACTGAGGCTACAGTCGCTCTCTGCTTTCTCATCTATGCCCAGTGTTTTCTGCTGGATTCTGCATCTCCTCTGATAGATCGAATCAATTGCCTCCACCCACACCAGCCACCCACCCCCGCCATACTTCACAAGCCTTTGGGATGGGCTGGAGCTGAAGTCGGCCATTGATTGAGTTCTTTTGTATTACCAATGGATAGATATTCAGATCATTGTCATTTAGAGATGTGGATATCTTGTGAATATCGTGATGCTTTATCAAGTTTTATTTTTTCTTTTAGAGCTGCTGCAGAGGCGCCGCACACTCAGAGCCAGCAGTAAATTTGTTCATCAACCAGGTTTTGTTCCAGTGTGCAGAAAAATTATCTAATATTTCACAGTGTGGCTCTTTGAAGGCAGCATTACTCAGCACAGTGCTCTGAAGATGACGCTGCACAATATTTTACAGGTATCTGCAGGTTTGTGGTCCATTCTGTCGTGTGAAGATAAAAGTAAAAGTCAAAGACAAGGCACTAGGAGAAACTGAAGTCTAGGCGAAAGTTATGTTGAAAATTGCAACTCATATTATTGGGCTTTGACTACAGCTGCTGGGCCCAGAGAATTCCCACTTCAATTTGAAAGTTCTGCCAGTATTCTACCAATACAAAAAATGAATACAACAACTATCCATTACTAATATCTCCATTGTATGAAGCAGTAGATTAAGTCTTTAGGATGCAATATTCACTTAAAAGAGCACTGCATATTTTTTCTACTGAGGGTGTAAGAGAGTGTAGAAATGTTATATGGTTACCTGGATTGTTCCACGGTATGGCATTACACTTATCTATGTATTCATTTAGTTTCAGGTGTCTTGATTGCCTTGAAAAATATGTATTCTTAATGTGAGTGGAGGCACCTCTCCACAGATTTATCTGTAACTTGGTGTGGTGGCATGACATGTTTGTGTCTATGGAATAGGAAAAGTTTAAAGGACCCATATTACACTATTTTCTGATCTGTACTGTGTCCTCTTCACCAACATACCTGGAGTTGTGTTTTGTTTCATTCATACACATTTAACACACAAACCCGCCATATTTAGGCAGGTTCAGTGTTCTTCTCTCAAACAGAAAACACTCTGTTCCACCATGTGATATCTTGTGGTAATATAGCTCCACCGTGTTTTTAAACTCCATATACCTTCACTAGAATCATTTGGATCATTTCAGATGGGATTGCAAATTATTACTGAACAAAGAATGAGCTGTTAACTTGGAAACTACTGCTTCATGACATCACAAGGTGGAACATAACTTTTTGAGCTTTGGAGATGTAGACAAACTAATAATAAAGGGTTACTCAAACATGTGTGAATGAAACAAAACACAAGACAATTTTGTGTAATATAGGACCTTTAATCTGACAGATCCTCAACCAAAAAAGTTTAACCTTTTTCATACAAAATGGCACTGGTTTTACATAACTTGTTTCCAGAATTATGTGCATAGACCTATCCATTTTTACCAGATATGTTAAAAATATTACTATTTCTGTGATAATATAACTTCAAATGAATAGCCCATGTCTCTGCATATAATCAGCCAAGTTGATTTCTTTCCCTGATTTGAGCCATCAAATATTTACAGCACTATTTCCTAGCATTATTACTTTATAGATATTACAAGAGAAAGGACAAATGACTACTTTTATTGAGGACTTTCACAAAGCCACCACCACCACACTTCTCTGCAGCTAAAAGGCTCCGTCATGCTTGTTGTCTGACAGCATTAAGGTCAAAGTTTATCTGAGGATGGAGCGCTGGGAGCTCATTGATCTCATTAACAGTGTGTGCGTACCCAGAATATTATAAAATGATGAGAACTTCATAGGAGGTCAACCCAGGATCAATATTAAATCCTATCTCATTTATAATCCTGCTGAGCGTAGAGGGCTCAGCGGGCTTTAGCTGCTTAAGGGAGACAGCTTTTGACAATTTACTTGAATGCTTATGTGAGTAAATGTAATGACATAAAAGTGCTTTGAGGTAGAATTTTTATTGTCTGTTTATCTGCGTTCATATGTCAGCACCTGCACTATAAATAACTGATGAGTGATTGAAAATCTTGTCCAAACAGCTATGCAGGGAAAAAAAATCAAGACATATTGGTGAAGATGCAATATGAATTTAAAATCAATTCACAGATGTCTGTCACTGGCAGATGTCACTGTCCTTGGTTATTTTTGCACAGTTTATCTGTAATTGCGCCTTCAGATCAGGGATTAAGAGTCTCATTAAACATATCACTTTAGTGGATTAACCCCTTCACACCTTCTTATCTCTCCAGTTATGAATCTGACCACTGACAAAGAGGAAATTAAATTTGAGCAGATCTGGTTTAAGACAAAAATGGGCAAACATGGTTTAAAGCGGCATACGCCATAAAAAACAAAAACAATTTTTTTTGCAGAATCAGATGACAACAGCAAACTCCCTATTATATATCAGTTTTAATTTGTCTGACTTCAAAATGAGATGATAATTATTAAATCATTATTAAATTATTATTAAATCATTATTAAATCATCTTCTTCATCATTTTAGCTTCATCCTTTGTCCTTTTATTCCCCATTTGAGGCTGGACAGGCTTGGCAGGCATTATCGAAAGTAACTTTATTGTATTAGGGAACTGTTTTTGTAAGTAAAAGTATGTTCAGTGTAGTTTGATAAATTTTAGATTACAGCTATATTTTTATACAGCACTTCAAATGGTGAAAAATAATCTTATGGCTTTAAGGTACTCCCTTTTTCTGTGTCATGCACCAGATGGTGAGATGACTGAGTATACACACTTGAAAGTGAATGTGGACGTATATCCTCAAGTCTTTTCTCACATTCCTAAAATCTAGGAATTTAACCTTTGGATTTTGTATCCTTGAGCCAATTAAGCTGTGGATTTGTTTGAAGTTGTCGACTGAAAGGGAGTTTGCTGGTTGGGGGAATGACAGAGAGGAGAGTCCGCAGGGGTCCGGGTTCCCAGAGCCTGCTTGTGTAATCCAGCCTAACACCCATGCAAATCTCATCTGTGCCCCCCACACAATGGCCTGTGTGTTTGAGAGGCAGAGGAGAGAGAGAGGAGAGTACTGTATGTGATATGTATGTCCACACTGCCAGAACGCATGTTACACTTGGGCTCAAGCAAAACAGTTCTCCTTCCTGACCCCCTCTCTGCTTAAAACTCCCAAATGTTTCTGACTATGTAAACACAAAAGATATGTGTCATTATTTGTTTAAAAAACTTGCACTATGTAACTTTTCTTGTGGCACCTGCTTATCTCCATGGAGATGTTATTGCTTTGCAAAAATGTTCCACAGTATGGCACTGAAAATATTTACTGCAACTTACATCTTACATCTTACAGTGACAATTTACATTTAGTGTACCTTTAAAACATGTCAAATTCATTTTCAAAAAGAGCATCGATGAAGCATTGGTTTAAATGCCATTGAACAGTGTGTGCAAACACTGTATAATGTTGATTGCTTATGCAATGTTATTATTTGTCAGTGCATGCTTTATGCCAGGCCCAAGCCTTGATAAACATTAAGTTTGAAATAGGAAAAAATGAATAAGCTGATTTCCATAGTAGTTGTAAAGTTAGCTACCTTCACATAGCCAATCTCTTACTGTTACTGTAGCACGCTGTCTGCTCCCCTGAGTGACACACGTTGATTGAGGCAGATAAGAAGAAGTGCTTAAGGGGCAGTTCACTTTGTTATGAGTCGATCTATAATAAAGTCATGTTCAGAACATTATTTTAAGGTCCAATCATTACACTGCACTGAGACAGTGCCAGGAGGCTCTAGGGTTCACAGACAGGCTGTTGTAGTGGAGCTGATATTTAAACATCTGCATAATTAATCCAATAGCCCTGAATGTTTGGAACTCTCTGTGGATAACTACACAGCGCTGCCCGTGGATAGAGACCATTGTACATTCTTGGCACTATGAATGCTCTCCTGCTCCGCCAGTGTAAAAACAAAAGTTGGCAACACAGTTCTCTGGGGAAATTAAATATCTCTGTCTCATCCAGCCAATTAGAGGGAAGAGACTTTCTGTACATGGCTGAAGCTACGTGGCCTCCTCTGGAATCTATTTTAGTCCTACCACCACTACATGTTTACCCAGGAGGTTTTAAGCCAACACTGGGAATATCAGGGTCAGAGTGGAGTTTTTTTTCCTACCATACGTACACATTAGAGATCTTACTTTCCATCTGTCCCATCATAAAGATTTATTGGATTAAACCTAATGCCGTTTCAGAGCTGGAGTCTTTCATGGGAGACATTGGATTATATGGTCTTTGTGTGCATTGCATCTCTATTCTTTACCGTTCTATTGTGCGTGTCTGCGTGTGTTTGTGTATGCATGCTGAGATTTGAACTATATTGCGTTTCGATATCTTTATAGATGCGTGTGCCCCTAGTTTGCACCTCTGTTCCATTTGGGGACCCCTGTGAGCAGACCACAGGGAGCCTTCACTACAATTTGCAATCGTTTGTCACCATTTGTTTGTTCTGACAGACAAAACCTTGGTCCTTGGTCACCCTCCCTTTGGCTCTGGTCACAGCTGCTCGGTCTTCTCATGGGTCTGTTTAGTAAAGATTTTTTTCTTTGGATGAGTAACTACTCCGCATGCTCAAAATAGTTTCTCCTGTGATTACCTCAGTTGAGATGGCATTAAAATGGGAGCGTCTCTGTTGCATTATTGATGGCGTGTTTGTCTTGGTGTTTGAGATGTTAATTAAAAGATAAAGTCATGCCATGGTGCTATGACAGCTCTTTTATCTGACTTCTCTTTCTCTATTCAAGTTTTTGTCTTCAGAAAGTAAATGCTTTATCAACCAGAGAGTGGCATGGTTGAAACCAGGTTGCAGCAATGATATTTCTTTTGTAGCTTATCCGTAGCAGACTTCATGTAAGCACTGGTCTTATCTAACGGTACAGTCAAGATCTGGACTTCACACAATTAAGAGCCCTCTTATTTTTCAGCTTTTGCCATTGAAATAACCACCTCCTTGCATTAGCTAATTAGCATATTAACATAAAGGGCCCATATTAAGCTCTTATGTGATGATATTGTTTCCTCATAAAACATACCTAGAGTTGTGTTTTGTTTCATTCACACATGTTTAACAGACAAAACCCTGCATATTTAGGCTGAGTTCTTTTCTCAAACAGAAAACACTCTGTTCCACCTCGTGATGTCATGTGGTAATACAGGAAGTGATCCACTGTGTTCTTAAACTACACACACTCACACACGCACTGCACTAGAATCATTTGGATAATTTCAGCCTTGGAATTGTCAGTCTTTTTGAAATTGTCAGTCTTTACTGAACTGACAGCCTACTCAGTTTTGTGTGAATGAAATAAAACACTACTCTGAGTGTGCTTTTGATGAAGTAAAAATGACTTCTCTTGACTGTTACAAGAGTCAGTTTTACATAATATAGGACCTTTAACTATTGCACTTGAAGCCTTTTGCGTATACTTTATCCAGGTTTGAGGGCAAGTGTATAGTAAAGGTGCACAATGTACCTTTTCACATGGAGGATCAGCAGCCTGCTTTTCTCCATGATGATGTTTAACTTTTCCTATAATGTTCCACTGCATGGCATTTAACATAGCTATCTCCATGGAAACAAGCAGGTGACACCACTAGAGCAAATTCTGTGGAGAAGCCAGCCTGCTCAAAGTAAAAATGCAAGCTTTTCAAAGATTTATTTCTAGCCATAAAAAACATTAGCCTAATTGAATAAATGCTATATACAGTAGATCTATTTATCCCATACTGTGCAACATAGACAATACTATTATGTATTCATGGAGACAAACGAAGTTACATAAATTTTAAGATACAGCTTTACTGCATTTTAGCTTTAACATCTCAGACAGAACAACAAAAAGCATAAAAAACTACTAACCCTACTGCTATAGGTGGAAACTATAGTGTATTCCTATTTTTATTACAGCCTCGTGAGCTTCAAGGTAATAGCATTTGGAAAGAGTCTGAGTGATAAACCGGACAGACCTCCATAAACAGGAGCAGCTTGAGTTCTGCAGTCTGTGAGATGTTCCATGCCGATACACCTCTCCTCTCCAGATAGCAACCTTCCCCATAGGCTCAGATGGTCTCATATCACTGCTTGTATCTTTAGTGCAGCGCAGAAACATCTTAAATTGCTCTCTGGCTCCATAAAAACACAGGAAGTTGAGGTAGTTAAAGAGGATTTAACGTTTTCCTCAGAGAGTAGCAGACCCTCTCTTCGGATCACTCACAAATGGACTGGCAGTAAACATGAGGTGACTTTACAGCGTCAACATGAAGGCCCCAGTGCAGTTGGGAGTCGGTGTCACCCCTCTGCTGCACCTCTTGTCAGATCTTTAGGATAAGACTTGTAAACAGATCAACAGACCTACGCCAAGACACTGACAATTCCATTTGCTCAGTCTCTGGAAATGTTTAAAGAATTTGACTTATTTTACAACACAGAAATTGGTTATAAAATTGATTATGTTATAATTTGTAGACAAGCATGTTTTGCTTCATTTTTTTACTTTTATTAGACTTCACAATGTCATTTCATAACAGACAGTATCTCAGTTGGTAGAATGTTCATCCACTGATTCAAAGGTTGGCAGTTCGAATCCCACTCTCGTCATGAATATCATTTGTGGAGCGGTCAGATCCACTCCCACAGGTTGGTGGTGTGATTCCAGCTCTCAGAGACGAATGCTATTGTTGTGTCCTTGGGCAAGACACTTAACCCACCTTGTCCCCAGTGCCTACGCACACTGTGTGTGAACATGTGTCTTAATGGGTGAGTGGTTCCTTGATGTAAAGTCCCTTGAAGGTGGAAAAGCACAATATAAAAATGAGGCCATTTACTCTTTAACCACATTACTCCATTGTCAAAAATGTTCTGACTTTTCCCTTCATTTTGAATTGTCCAAGTTATGACATAAAAATAAACTTTTCAGAGAGAAGTCCTGAAACTTTATTAGCAGAGGAGTAATAACAAGAGGAGAACAGAGAGACACAGAATAACCACATTTTTATTGGTAATGTCATGGTGGTCGGCCATGTTGCATCCTGTTAGCAAATCAATTAATCTTTATTAGCCCTTTAGGTGACCAAAGTGCTTTACATTAAAGCCAGCACAATACAAAAACATGCAAAAACATTAAACAATGAAATAAAGCAAATTGTGCAAAGTGTCACTGCATTACTCAGTGTTAAAAGCCAGTCTGAAAAGATGCATATTGACCATAGATTTAAAAATGGTCCGCAAATTAAGACCTACATTTGTAGGTCCACAAAATGTCGCCCACACCCAGCCATCTCATTTGTCCCATGTCACGGCATTTTAAGTGAGGACTCTGAGATGTAGTGACAGATGACCAGACCATTAGAGCTGTCTGCTTCACTGGTGATCGAAGCTGCACTGTCTACATAAGTTGGCAGCGTTTTGGACCAGGGCCCCTCCTCTGCAGCGAGAACAGATGTCTGGTCTGATGCCACCAGATTTGTCTTAGGCTGCAAATTTGCTCTTGTTTGAAGTGAGCCCCGAGGCACATCTCATTCTGGCCCCTTGTTCTGAATCATATGCATACCTTTATTCACATCTTGAAGAGTCTCATTACGCCAAATGAAAAGTGTCAGATACGGAGGAAGCTGCTAAGGCTTCACTGCAAACACGCTGGTCCATGGTAATTGGAGACACAAGAGCGGAGATGAGCTTCATATCACCAAATACTGACCTTGTTGTTTCATGTTTTGTGGCCCCAGGAGTTTTGTGTCCCTAGCTGTTGTGATTCATGGAAAAATGATGCAAAACATAAAATGTATTGAAGGAAGAAGAACAATGCAGACGCAGAGATAGATAAAGGCTACACTGGATATAATGTGCTGGTTTGAAGCTAAACAAGCTCCAATAGGTTACAATTGTAGCTTTATCCTAATGAACATTTCACCGCAAACATATTAACGATTAGCGATTTCTTGCACAGTCCTACGTTTCAGTATTGAACGGAGCTGTCGTGTGGTGCAAAGCTATTAATGATGTTCACCTATATAAACAGGACTAAATTATTATTATATAAGACAAAGAGATGACCATAAAATGCAAGAAAATAGTCTTTAGTGAAATCCACCTCTTCAATTGGCTTTTTACTGATAGCAGCTAACTACCATGCTTGCTTTAGCATAGCTTGCTCCTAACTAAAAGGGCAACCAGACCGCAGTATATTTCCTCCTACTTAATAGCTTTTTACAAGATACTATATTTCCAGCAAGGGAAGCTGAAGTTTGTTGACATATGTATAATTGTGGGTATGTACAGTATCATTTATTCAAATTATTTTCAATTTAAAAATAAAAAGAGGGAAATTTTATGCGTTTATTTGTTTTTATAATGAATTAGACTGTTTTACCAACTAAATGCAAAAAAGACATTCTACTAATATACCACATAAAACTGAATGGGAAAACCCCACTCCCTTTTACATTACATACTATAAGACCAACATTAGGTTTCGAGTTGGAATCTTATAGTCTGTCTTAAAGTCTGTTTAAGTGCATTAACCTTCCACCAGCCTTTGTGCCATAAGTGGCAACAACAATTAAGTACTGCCATTTACAGCACACTGGTCTGCCTGTAAACGCACCGTGAAAAGAATACAGAACAGTATTGTTTTACCACGTCTTTGTAGCTTTAATACAATGGCACAGTTTCCTGAGTGTGTTTTAGCCATGTGGGTTACTCTTTCATGCTTTTAAAAGCCTCTCCAGCATCAAAAGCATACATCAAGCAGCACAACAATCATATGATATACCCTCTACTCTAAATTATTTATCCAAACATGTGCACGCAGTCCCATCCTCATGCATATTTCAACTGAGAAAAACAAGCTAATATTTGAAACCCCAGTTGATTTATGCTTGCGGTGTCCTTTATCGGCACCAACGCGCACCCATGGGTATATATGTAAAATGATTTTGTAAATTCTCTCACGACTATCCCCTTATCCATGGGGAGGTCAAAGGTTGTGGCGTTTGGAGATTTGGTGTTTTGCTTTGCACCGGGGGACTGTTATGGTTTAAGGGCTGTCTATTCAGGAAACTGCCTGGGTGCCTGTCATACATCATCCACCTGATGCAAGTCGAAGCAAGGAAAACGCCACAACAGAAAAAGTGACGATTTAGTGTCACTGCGTAAATAAAGTTTGTGATCTTCAAAGTGCATGAATTGCTCGTAACTTCGAAATGCATTTTAAAGGTCCTATAGTGTTGCTATATGTTGTTGCTGCCTGTTGTTTTGTTTCATCCACATGTTTGTGTAATCTTGGTTTATTAGTCTGTCTACATTTCCAAAAATCAAAATGCTCTGTTCCACTTTCTGGTGTCATGAAGCTGTAGTTTTTAAGTCAACAGCTACCGTTTACGTTTAGTTCAGTAGAGACTGGCAATTCCAGAGATTAAATCATCCAAATGATTCTAGTGAAGGTGCATGGAGTCTTAAAACACAGTGGAGCACTTCCTGTATTACCATATAACAAGGTGGAATACAGTTCTGTTTTCTGTTTGAGAGAAGAACTCAGCCTAACCATGCAGAGTTTGTGTGTTAAACATGTGCGAATGAAACAAAACACAACTCCAGGTATGTTTGTGATGAGGAAAAAAACATTATAACATAGATCAGAAAATAGTATAATATGGGCCCTTTAACCTGTAAGATGAGAAGTGTTTTCAACTTCAAACTTCATTCACTTTTCAGTAATCAGTTCATCAAGGCTCATCTAACTATGACAAACTATGTTAATACGCAGGAATGATTCTCCAGTGCGGCCGCAATCAGCCTTTCATTACTCTATGTTAGAAAATAGAAAGAAGAAAACAGGACTTGTGTGAGAGGTAAAAAATCTGCAGTCTAATTAAATCAAGTGCACCCTTCACTAAACTCACATATTTCGTTTTGATCACGCGGCGACTGTCCCTAACCTGCACAGGACATTCTTAAGCAATGAAGAAGTCCAGATTTTCCCCGCAGACTAGATTAACCCTTTGTCACTTGCTGTATTCATGAGATGAAGATGAAAACGTATCAAGAAATAATGTTAGTTTGAGAAAGAGGGCCAGTACTGTTCAGACCTGAGCTGCAGAAGTGGAGGAGACGCAGACTTCAAACACACACGCGTGAGCATTTGGAGAAGGCTGAGAGCTGTTCATTAATTCTGTTCCGACTGCAGGCCCGTCAATGCAAAAACAGCATTTATTAATACTGTAGATTTCTTTTCACATTCTCACATCAACTATACATTGATAGTGTATGTAATTTGTCACTGGAATTATTAATATTCAGTCATTAAAAAGTCATTTAAAGGTCCTATATTAAGCAAAATTGACTCTTGAGCTTTAAGACATGTTATAATGTTACATTATCGTCGTCATCAAAACCATACTTGGAGTTGTGTTTTGTTTCATTCACACATGTTTGAGTAATCCTTTATTATTAATCTGTCTACATCTTCAAAGCTCAAAATGCTCTGATCCACCTTGTGATGTCATATAGTGGTAGCTCTCAAGTTAACAGCTGCCTTTTACCTCTAGTTCAGTTGAGATTGTTATTCTAAGTCAAGATGTATGGAGTTTATAAACACAGTGGAGCACTTCCTGTCTTACCACATGACATCACAAGGTGGAACAGAGTGTTTTCAGTTTGAGGGAAGACCTCACTCTAAATATACAGGATTTGTGTGCTAAACATGTGTGAATGAAACATAACACAACTCCTGGTATGTTTTGATGAGAAAACAACCTTATAACATAGATCAAAAAATAGCGTAATATGGGCCCTTTAGCACTTGTATACACCACCTGCAGGCCATGAAGATAGAAAAGTGTTATGTCTGTTATGGCCCCAGGCCTCCAGTTCTTTATCTTGTTTTGTGTGTTTTAATTTCTTTTGCTGTCCCTACTAATTTCTGCTGTGGGAGCCCTTGCAGCTGATTGGTGAACTGCTCTCCCACTTGGTCTTGGTTGGCTGCTGGATTCTGGTCCCTGAGTGGTGGGGCCCTTGACTCTGTAAAAGAAGCACTGGTTTTGTATTTAACGTGTCTCTCGTTTTCTATCACTGTGTGACTCTGGGTTTTGAGACACTTGTTTACTGTTTATTTGTGCTTTATGTGTCTCGTGTTATAATTTGTCACTTAATTTTGTTGGTGGCCCTACGTGACTCGTTAGTATTGAGACACTCATAGTTTTTGTGGTTTTGTAGTTCAAGTGGTTATTTTCTGTACAATTAGTTTGCTTTGTATAAATTATTTATGTACATATTTTAGCATGTATTGTTAATTTTACCTTAACATTCCTTTTAAATAAATTATAACTTTAGTTTTAGCATTGTATATCTTAGTTCTTTTGTTACTTCCCCTGTCTCTAGCAGAGCTGGGCCTTAGCAATGCCATTCCAGGCAAATCAGTGAGATTTCCAAAGAGATATGCAGGTGAAGTTACAAGTCAGGTCTGTGGAGAGGCTAGAGCACTTATGGGTAAGGATGCGTATTTATGAAGGAATTTCTGAGCAATAAAGGCACCCATGAATAAATGAATGGTCTTATTTAAGTCTATGTTTCTGGCTGAAATTAAATAAAGCAAAGTGGTTGAACAAAATCAAAGTGATTTCTGCTGTGCTGTTAGATACTTACAGTCACCTTGTAAAGAAATACATTCTCTAGCAGCTACTTGACCTATCTTTATGTGTCACCGGGACAACCTCCAGATCTTAACCGAGGATCTTGGCTAAGGGTACATTAAAAACATCTCCAAACAAGAAAGATAAAAACTTGAACACAAGAAAGAAATCTCTACAAAAATAAGTAGCTTTAAAGTTCCTATATTACACAAAATTGACTCTTGTTTAAGACATGTTATAATGTTGTTACCTCTTCAAAAACATACCTGGAGTTGTGTTTTATTCCATTCACATATGTTTGAGTAATCCTTTATTATTAGTATGTCTACAGCTTTAAATGCTCTCTTCCACCTTGTGATCTCATGAAACAGTAGTTTTCAAGTTAACAACTACCTTTTACCTTTTGTTTAGTTGAAACTGGTAATTCTAGGGCTGAAAGCATCCAAATAATTCTAGTGAAAGTGTGTTGAGTTTAAAAATACGGTGGAGCACTTCCTGTATTACCACATGACATCACAAGGCAGAACATAGTGTTTTCTGTTTAAGAGAAGAACTCAACCTAAGCAAGATTTGTGTCTAAAACAATTGTGAATGAAAAAAAAAAAAAAATTATTGAGAAAAACTTCAGACTTTTAACACATTTCTAATTACTTTACATAATAATATCTAGTTCATTAGTGTGTTTTGGGGCCGCATTGTGCAGCTTGAGAACGCTGATTGGATTGGCCCTTTGACCTGCTCTGATGTCAGCGCTGGTGGTGTGTGTGTGAGGAAAATGAAGAAAAGAGCCATGCATTATTAATGTGTTTATTAGACATGTATTTGGGACAGTGATCAAAGCCAACGCCATCAGTTGTTTTGTTTGTCAGTAACTAGAAATATGTGACAATGCCTTTTAATATAAATTCAACAGTGGTTATTAATTCCTATGCTGATTTGTTTGCTAGTTATTAGTGTATTCATTAGATTTAAATAATTTCACTGAGATAGGTATTCCTAATCAAGATTAAGGTTGCAGCACTGTTTAAAGGGTCCCAGTAAGATTATAATGTCTACCCTAAAAGTTACAATCTTCATTATCGTACTATATGGGACCCATCAAACAATATATATATATATATATATATATATATATATATATATATATATATATATATATATATATATATATATATATATATATAACTATTTCTATATTTTATTACTATTTCTATATTTTATTTTTACTTGTACATATACATTTATATAATTATGCCTTATTTGACACCAGTCTCTTACTATTTTTGCTACTTATTTAGAATGTATTATTGCCATTTATATTTTTGCTCTTTGTTAATATAATATATAGTGATGTGTGAGCTACTGTATCCAAATCATTTCCATTGTGGATCAATAAAGTCTAAGTCTAAACCTGCACTATGGTCTCAGGGATGGGTCAAATGCAGGGGGCTAATTTCTTGTGACAATAAAGTGTACCTTAACTAAAACTAAAGAGATTTTATTGTAAACAAGGCTTCCAAATGTGAATGAATAAAGCAAACAACACATGCATCTAGTTCCAGTATTTAAAATAGAGTTTGGGGACCGCTGCGATTTGTGTCTTTCTGCTCTGAATACTTCCAGTTGTATATTTGCACCAATCCCCCATAGGCACATAACTGGGTGTAAATGTGAGAGGATGGGTGCAGTTGTGACAGTGTGCTCTGTTGATTACGACAGTGGCACGTGAGAGCATCTGAGTGTGAACGAGACATGAAAACATCTGTCAGTCGAGTCAGTGAGGCACCGAGCAATTATCACTTGGAAAAAGACATACAGTGGCTGAAAGTGCAGTTTTCCCGATAATACAAATGACAAACCCGTTTACTGATTTGAAATGCTCACTGGGTCACTGTGTGCTAATGCTAACTCTTAAACTGTCTCTTCTTGGGGCTTTTCAAAATGTACACTTTCATTTGTATGTGTAAAAGCTGGCTTCCTTTTTATTCAGTGCGTCCTTAAGATCTATTATGTTTTGACAGGGCTGAAAGACTTTAAACTTGTTTAAAAAATGCACTGGTAAAGGTGAAAACTATATTTTACTTTTGTCGAGTTTGTAAAAATGTGGACTCAAGTAAACTTTACGACTGTTGAAATAAAAGTTTAAGAAGTTATAGGGAGAATAGAGCTGCTCTTGCATGTACTGGAAATGAACAGGTAATAAATAGCAGTATAGCAGTAGTATTAGTAATGGCAGTAAAGGTGGCAGCAACATTATCAGTGTAGTACTGGTATGAAAGGGGCACTGCGTAACATTTCTAGTGGAGGGTCCGCCACCTGATGTCTCCGTGGAAGTGCTATTGCTTTGTCTAGAATGATAGATTTAATATCTATCACAAGGAAGACAAGCAGTTTACAGCACTACGCTACAATTCAGATCTGTGGAGAGTCGACCCTATTCACAGAAGGAATTATTACATTTTTGTGGAATAGAAACATCATAATGAATAAATGCTTCCTAGATATGTTTAAAGTCATACCATGAAACATTCCAGACAAAGCAATAACATCTCCATAGAGGTGTAAGTAGCGGGCCCTCCACTGGAAAAGTTACACAGTGCAGCTTTAATATTAGAAGCAAAGGTATCTTGGTAAGGCTTAACAATAATCATAAAAGCATTTAGGTAAGGTACATGGTAAAGTAAACATTTTTGTCCCCTTAGGGAAATTTCCTCCTCTCTTACATGATCCCTCACCACACACATTGATTTTGGGCATAGACATAACTCCACTAAACCAATGTACATTTTATCTGGACTAAACGCACAGAGAAGAACAAATCCTCCCCTTTTTCAGTGTTTCATTCAGTCTCCGATCGTCGCCCGACTTTTCATTATCCGTACAAATCTCCGGCGCGCTAACAAGGCGCTCCTGCTGCTGCTGTAGTGAGCAGACGGACTCGAGGGGGGAGAGGATCACAGAGACTAGCCGCTCCTGGGCTGCTGTGTGCTCAGAGATTCACAGCTTTTTTCCTCGCCTGCATACAGCTGGGGCTCAATTAGTGTCCATTTTTACTAATTAAGTACACCGCGCCTGAACCAGTGGTGCAAAAACTGAAGTTGTTTGTCGAATCATGCGGCATGCTCGGCCTGCTGCCCCTGAGGCGGACTTCGAGGCTTTTATATGCTGCTGTTGTGCATCAGAAAGAGGAAGTCCACTCTCCAAGTTGTTTTCTCCGCAGTGTTATGTCTTACTCTCCATATTAGGACTATGAAAAATCCTTATGTTACACAGGTCAAGTTTATGTCTATGTCTATATGAGGCTTGAGTGCTCAGCAAAAAATCCGGTTATACCTACCCCCTATCTCCTCCAGCATACTTATGATTATTCAAAAACTTCAGACTGGATAAAATGTCACATAGCCATTTCTTAACAACAAAAACATATGCTTGCTGCAGTGAAATTCAGCTCTGTGGTTTAGTACAGGACGTCAATAGTCCGTCTCAATTATTAAGCTGTTTTAGATCAATATTGGAGTTTGCAATGAAGAAAATATAAAATCATTAAAGTTTAACACTACATAGGCCTCTGTACCTGCCAAAAGCCAAACCTGCTCCCTCGAGGGTAACTTCATACACCTCTATTGACTGCGCTTAAGGCTACCCACTCACCCTCTCTTTAAAGCCATGCTAAAGTATGTCAAAAGCATATCCGTGGAGTTTTGCGCTCATTTCCCTGACAATGTGAGCAGTGAGCATAGAGCTGCAGATAAATACCAAAGGATTCAAAAGCAGAGGACCCACAGTCACAGACATTTACAGTGTGAAAACCCTCAGTAGTGTCTGAAGTTCGCACTTTGTAGTCCAATACGTGCTAAATTGCTCCCACGGAGAAAGATCGAGGCCGCGACTTGTCAATCTCTGCACACCATCTGCGTATTTGTATTAATTTCACAGACAGGACCGGCCACAGTGCTTGGCGCAAAGGGGTCAGCCTTCTCCAAAATGATGTGTAACCCCTTCATTCCGCAGTCTCGCTCTTATCAATGGTGCACACTTTTTGCCTATCCCCCACTGTTGCCATGGTTACAGTTTTTTGGCAGCGTTATCAAAAGGAGTTTTTAGTGAAGACTCCTCTCCACACTTACCTCTGTTATGTAGAGCTAATCCCTTCCGTTTGATCTGCTTTTGATGGAGACATTGAGACCCAATAAAAGGATGGGTAGAGGACATCCCACAGAAAACAGCCTAATTTTGGACAGGATGGGACGGACACTTCACACTGGCGTCCGGTGGTTGTGCTCTTGTCCAGAGATACCAGAGAGCACCTCATTATCTGCACTGCACAGTAACAGAAGCGAGCGGGGGACAGACGCTTTCTTCTGCTGCGGCCTTTGAAGCAATGCCAAAACAATGGAGAGAACACTTTTCTGTGCAGCCAAACTGTGACTTTAAGACTTTTGGAAAAACAAAATTATTGTGTAACTTAGTGCAAAATACATGTTCATAGACTTTAGTTTCAACATTTACTCTGAAGATAACTTTATCTTTCCTATAGCCACAAAAGAACCATTTCACAATGCCCTTTACACGCTCACTCCCAATTCTCCCCAGACCTGAGTTCACACATGCAAATAATTCAGGGAGGATGTCTGATAGAACTGCAGCCTACTTCAAACGTGACGAGTCCAACTGTGATTACTGCTTGACTGGGCTGGATAAAATAGTGTAAGAAAACTAATAGCTTATGTGTCTACATTTGCATTGTTTGTTAGTGTCAAGACAGTCAACAGTATTGACTTTTTTTTATTTATTTCATGAAAAACAACAACAGACCTGAGAGTAAAAAGGTCAAAAGTCTGGATCTTTGAGTTTTATTGATTTTACTTACAACTAAATCTTTGCTTGTGTACAGGTGACATTTTACTACTATTAGCTATTATTATGTAACATTTCTCAAAGCCTTTTACTGCTGTAGTTGTACATGTCAATCCCCAAATTTGTGAATTTCAATAATGTCCTTATATAGTATTATAATAAGTATTTTAACTAAAATAATTCAACAATAAAACACATGTTAGTGGCTATAGTTGATTCGTGAATATGTAATAGAATAAGATTGGGAGTCATTACCAGATGTAGGCTCCAACAGCGTTGCACAGAGAACAGTTCCATATGAGACAGACTATATGGAGCAGTAACTTATCTTTTATATTTCATTGTTAGGAGGAAGTCCAAGCTCCCAGATTTAAACGTCTGATGTAAAATATGTGCTTTTTGACAACATCCACAAATATTTCCTTCCTGCTGGTTCCTCTCCTTCATCGCGCACCCTGGAGCCTTTTGTGAGAGACATCAATATCGCTGACAGATGGTTGAAGCGCTAAAAAGAGAGTTAAAAAATACACACACAGAACTGCACCGTGTACAGTAACAAAATGTATAGTTAGTGTGGCCTCATTTAGTTTAATTTAAAGCTATTTCCATTTCCATTTCTGTCCAAGCTAAATAACTTTTTGATTCTTGGGCATTTTTCTCTCCGCTACACTACACACCAGCTCTGCTTCCAACTCTGCAGCCCTGCTAGCTGCCGCCACATTACCACTAACGACTGACAATTAATGTGGAAGAGAAGCCATGATGCTCCACGACATGTTGCTGCGTTAATAAGGCTCTCGAATTTCAAATGCAGTGTCATGCACGGCCATGTTTTCTTGGCTATTTGTCAGTAAAAAAAAAAAAGAAAGAAAGAAAGTTGACTTGTTGTCGTGAATATGGTGGGTTTATATGGGCGTCTGATGAATAGCTGGTGTCAGGTGTTACCATGGGGATGATTACTTGAAAGCATCCAAGGCAGTGTAAGCATTTGGGATTTCTAGCCAAGGCATCCTGAGCTTGGCAGGCCATTTATTTTGAATGTTCAGGTAGTTTAACACTACCGATGAGCATCTTTCTGAGTGAGACAAAGGCTTCAGTGCCATTTAATATTACAATCCAGCGTGGCAGATATCCCTGTCAGCATCACCACTGTTGACCTCTTTAACAGAATCAGACAGAGCACGACACCTGTCCCATCCCAAAGCATAGAGGTACTTTAGCCCTGTCAGTCTTTATCAGCAGCAACAAACTGTAAAGGTGTTAACAAGCACCTTTTCTGTGGTACAGTGCACCTAAAACCACTAATAACGAACCAGACCAGATCAACATTCAAGTAGGACTGCAGATGGAAACTAGCTATTTAACTTTAGGCCCTTATTACTCTATTTTCTGATGTTATTGTTATGCTAATGTTATTTCCTCATCACAAATAAACCAGTTTTTTTTTTTTTTTTATTTCATTCACACATGCTTAACACACAAATCCTGCATATTAAGAGTGAGTTCTCCTCTCAAACAGAAAACACTCTGTTTGATCTTGTGATGTCATGATAATACAGGACTTATGCCTTATTTGTCTCCTGTCTCTTGCTATCTTTTTGGCTACTTATTTAGAATTTACTCTTACCATTTATATTTTTTACTCTTTATTATAATATATTGGGATATGTGAGCTACTGTGTCCAACTAATTTCCCTTGTGGATCAATGTCTAAGTTTGTCTAAGTCTAAGGAAGTGTTTTACTGTGTTTTTAAACTCCATACACCTTCACTAGAATCATTTAGATAATTTCAGACCTGTAATTGAGTATCTCTACTAAACAAAAGGTAAAAAGTAGCTGTAAAACTAAACAACATCACAAGGTGGAACAGAGCATTTTGAGCTTTGCAGATAGACAGACTAATAATAAAGGGTTAATGAAACAAAACACAACTCCAGGTAGTTTTTTTCTAACATGACTTAAAGGTTGCATAGAGGATTTTCTAAGGAACGAGAAATCCAGTGACTGTTTGTCTTTTTTCAAATGTTGCGTATGTGTGAACCACCCACCCTCCCCTACAGCTCCCTAAGTAGAAACGCCTCCTCCTGCCTCCTCCTTATGCTTATGCTGCTTGTTTATAGCCGGTGCACCTTCAGAAACGCTGTTACTGCTGTAACTATACTGCACATTTTCAAATGATAAGCAGAAGTTTCCTGTCCAGAAGTAATTTAGCGACCAACGCGTCAGTCTTTAGACCCTCTGCTTCAGTGCACGCCATCACTGGAAGAATCTCCAATCTCTGAGAATCACCTGAGTTTAGCATCACTCCTTTTCCCCTTCTCTTTTTCTTTCAGTGACCTCAAAAACGGACTTTCTTTTGCAGCTAACTGGTAGTGGATTCTTGTCTGCCATCGCAACAAACTTTGTGCTAATTGTGAGGAAGCTACAGTTGGAAAAAGCCGCTAAGAACCGCTGCTTTGGTTGAGTAAAGAGCGTCTTGTGTCTGTGGAATGCGCAAGAGGCATACGTAAACCATGTTTCTATGCTAGAAACATAGGGAGTTTGAGTGACAACCTAACAGCCAGGTAGCCTCGTTATCTATTGGCTGATGTTTATCTGGCCCCACTACGTCCACAGTTGATGGATTTTCATTCTTTTTTTTTTTTTTGTCATTATAATTACAAGGCTGCTGCATCTCTATAATGCTATCATTGACAATTTGAAAAAAAAATAAATAAAAAAATCCTAAGCTCACAAGAGTCAATTTTGTGTAATAACCTGTTGAGGAACATCTCTATTTTTTCATGAGCTCACTGTCTCTGTACATTCAAATAAAGACTAAACTATATACTTATTTAATGTATACAGAGCTAAATTGTCAGCTGAGATCAGGAATTAAATGATCAACCTTCTGGTTATAGGGCAATTGCCTAAAATTCTGTAAAGTGTAAATCATCAGTTCTAAATCAATCACATAATATATTTACAATTGTCATTTTGGCTTGTTGATGATGTTTTTCTTTCTTTTCTGCTTTAGATACTTGCATAGTTGAGTTTTACAGTGTGTTGAGAAGCGTCCCAGGAGCCAGCTGGCAGGTCAGGCTTCTCTTACTCTTCGGCTTGTAGCTAACACGCCCCAATAGGCCACAAAAAAGAATAGAACAAAACAAGCTCTCAAAAAGTTGAACTGTCAGTGTGGCTGTGTACGATCCGCCTCATGCTCCACGGAACCTCTGGCGATTTAAAAAGAGATAAGCTTGGATCCTCCAGTCCCTTTTGGTCACCCGTCTTTTCTTTCTCTTTGCCAATTTGGGACATCTGCTTTGAGGAGGTGCTTTCACCCACTCCCCCACTAGGTTTGCTCAAAAGCCTAAAGTCTCTTCCTGCTCCTGGTGGGGATTTGTGATTCAGACCGGGCTGAGGGACCTAAAACCCTCTATCTCATCGGCAAACATACAAATGCATAATCTGTCCTTTTCGAGCGGGCCCCATTCATATGCATGCTAATGATCTGAGCTGGCCCCTCTTTTCAGATCAGCTTTGAAACTTACCCAGACAGAGACAGGCAAGCACATGTGGGCCTTAAGATGGATCCATTTTACAGTGAACAATAAACAATGTCACAGTGTTGCCTTATTTGTCTCCACATGCAGCAAAGCACTGCACACACGCCTTCATCCTCCTTTAGCATTAAGATTAGCAGCTAGCAAGCACCAAACACTGAAAAGAGTTGCATGATGTCATCTTGTTCCACCTAAATACACATTACATTAATTTAACACATAGGATATAAGAAGATCCAAAAACGCCTAATATATTTATTTACATGTGCATAGTGTAACTTTTCTGGTAGAGTCTGCCAACCTGCTTGTCTCCATGGAAATATTATTGATGTTCCACATTCTAGGCTTTACAGACACTATACCCGATGTCTTAAAAATGTGAAAACAGAAAACAAAGTTATTCCTCACTTCTCTTATGCATTCCAAGCATCCTAATTATTTATCATCATGAGTTTATAAGAGCCTTTCAGAACCTCCAGAGACCAGAGCGGAGGTTTCCCATCAGGGTAAAATGACAACTAGCATGCTAGTACACACTTGCTGATTATTGGATAATAAAACACGCACCCTGATAACGTGACGACGTCATGCCAACGTTGGGCCAACGTATGTGTATACGTTGGGCCAACGTTGGCAGTTGACGTTGGGCCGACGTCATTTTGCTCATTGGCAAGTGGTTGGGCCAACATCATCAAAAGACGGTTGGCTAGACGTTGGTCCAACGTCTTGCCAACATTCAGTAGGTCAGTTTCAGACGTTGGCCCTACGTCGGGCCAACGTATGTGTGGACGTTGGGCCAACGTTGGTAGTTGACGTTGGCCCAACGTTGGTAGTTGACGTTGGGCCAACGTCATTTTGCTCATTGGCAAGTGGTTGGGCCAACGTCATCAAAAGACGGTTGGCTAGACGTTGGCAGTTGACGTTGGGCCAACGTTAGCAGTTGACGTTGGGCCGACGTCATTTTGCTCATTGGCAAGTGGTTGGGCCAACGTCATCAAAAGACGGTTGGATAGACGTTGGCCCAACGTCTACCCAACTATTAATTAGGCTTTTTATATACTGTATATATTGTACTACTAAATTGCATACTTTATGGAAAGTAATCACAGGTGAACAGTGCATGTAGGTTTTGTTGCAGTATTGCAACATTTATTGATAATACTTGAATTCATGTACACACATATTATCAAAATATAATGTTTAAGGGTGGTTCTTAATTACAATGTACAAAAAATGTTACCAAAATATATTGCTGAAGGCTGATTTGCAACAGAAAAAGTTAACTACATTTCAAATGCATTAAAATGCACTACAAGTTTCTGTGTACCTATATAAGTAGATGGAAATAAATGTAATGAGATCAACTTCTGAATGTAAAAATAAAATACTAACAACATGTCAAAACATACCTGAACAATCATGAGAAATCATAGCACCAAAACATAGCATATTTTCATACTTTTATCAACTAAACACACCCTAACTATGCATACACCGTGCGTGTGCCAGCACTGGATGGAATTACTAACAAAATAACAACCAAAATTACGAACCCAAATCTTAGACAATATATCTAAAGTGAATTTCAAATACAAGCCGATAAACCACGTGGGACAAGATCCAGTTGGAAAATGGATAATTAGTCAATATTCAGTGAGTAATCGAGCACTTTTCACGGGTGACGGCACATACTTGAAAACCGATGGGCTGTAGTCAGGTGAAAGCGGGTTGTCACTCTTTTTACCTAGGACACAAAATAAGTAACGTTAAGTAAAGAAACCACTAAGATTACACTGAGAAAAATATTCACTATTCAATGATATAGGCAGTTTAAAATGTTGTGATGTCACATGAATGCAACCCATTAGCTAATACGTTTTTAGGTCTGGACATTAACCACCGTAGTGAGGTTTATATCGCCAACTAGACTGGGTTGGTAAATTAGGTTGAGGACGTTTCGGCTCGTCCGACTGAAATACAATCCACCCAGTTTAGTCGGTGATATTTATTGTCCAAAACAATAACTATCAGCACCATTTAAGATAATATTAAATGTATAATGTTTACGTGAAATTACCTGATATGAAATGGTCACTGCACAAGCGAAATCCATTAGGTGACGGGTTCCAACGCTCGGTTTTCTTCAGCGCGCTTCTTGCCCGTTTTATCGCAGAAATCCATTTTCCCCTCCGAGCTGGATCTTTGGGAATGCGACAAAAGGCTTTATCTTTAACTTGTCCTCGGTGGTTTGTACATCCAGGGCCACAGCATGAGTCTACCATCGTTGTAAGCTGGAAGTTTTGTAGGCTAGTTAGTTAGTTTGTTTACAATAATTCCTGCCAAGATGGCGCCCGGTGGTGCATGCTGGGATAGCGTGACGTCATCTCCCGGAGCTCTATTGAAACGAATTGTCATTACAAACGTCGGCTCGACGGTCGCGCCAACGTCGTTAACCTGTGTCAGATATGACGGAATACCGAAAAATCGCGAACTTCAAACAACGTCGGTTCGACGTTGCGTAATGTTCGTTGGCTGCACGACGTCGTGTAGACGTCGGCTCGACGTCTAAGATTATACGTCGGCAACGCCGACGTCGGCAGGACGGATCAATGTTTTCAGGGCAGCAGGCGTATTTTCCTCAAGAGCTGCTTATGCGATACATCTGTACTGGGGCTTTTAAGTCAGCACTTAATTTTTTTGTGAACCTAGCCACTTGGTCCATCCCCACAGCTCATCCTCTGACCTCACAAGCCCCTCTCTCCTGCCGGCTTTGGGTGGTAGTTGTAGCAAAGGGAGCATCCTGGCTTTCTCATTCACAAGCTCCCGCGCACACTGCAGATCCAACAGATGACCAACACCAGCTAATCAATGGCTGTGGGATTGAGAGGCCATTTGATGGATTGTGTAGAGCACTGATTCAGCCTCTGTGTGAGGAGAGGAGGAAGTCTGAGGGCTCAAAGTGCACTGTCATGCTAATCAGGTCCCAGCGCACGGCAGCAGATACAAGGCCCTGGTCCACCCATACACAACACACTGTCCACAGTGCATCAGGGTCCTTTACATACAGTGTATTGAAATCTAAATTAATTGGTTTCTAATGATGCAAAAATTGTGCTTTTTGTGGCTGAGCTGTTAAATGGGCAGCCTTATTTGCGTCAGAATAATGGATTCCTTAATGAGACTCCAATTATGTGGTTACAAAAATACATATATTACAGTGATTCGTGTTTGAAAAGAAGTATGCCATTAACTACAATAAAAAACAAACAAACAAAAAAACAATACTAGTGGAGAACAGAAGCGTGCGTCTAACAGTTCAGAGTAGATGACTTTGATTAGGAGAAGTAGCTCTACTGGGACTCACTTATGTATTTTAATAATAAGTAATATACGTACTGCAGTAATAAGTGTTTTATGCTGCATAGGCCCCTAAAGAGATCCGAGGGTTAACCCTCTGAAGTACTATATGGAGCGATTGATGAAAAGTCAAAAGAGAATAAAGATTCAAAAGAAAAGTTAATGATCCAGTAGCTTCTCCTCCCAAAGTGGTTCGTGAACCTAAGATAGCAAATTTAGCTAAAGCAAAGAACATTTTTGGAGTTAATAAAAAGTCATAATCCTCTTAAGTGAATGTATGTAATGAGGTAGTATTAAAATAATGACTGCAAAAGCCACAAGTCAGTTTTTGACTCATAAATATTTAGTATCTTACTTCACATGCTGGTTTAGCAGTTCTCCCACTGTTGCTATCTCGTATGCACTGGTAACTCCGTTCACACTTCGCTACAGTTTGCCAGAATATTCAATTAAGTAAAATTCGTTTAACAAGAAATTACCACTGAAAAGACTTTGATTTGCGCTTGTGCTTGCAAAGCAGAGATGCAGAAATGCCTCCACCCTGAGTGTTAGCAGCCTGATGTGTGTACTCACAGTTTTGGCTTAGTGCTGCATGCGCTGCAATATAAAGACGCCAGTTTTCATTGATGAGGCGTTGCAGGCCACGAGCACCACCAGCAGCAAATCACTGCTCTGTTAAAGGGCCCTGATGCGGAACAAAGTTTTCTGCAAAGCCTCCTGCTCCAAATTTGCCTGCCACACACAACTGCACACGCCGGTACAGCCCTGCACAGCCCCATACAGCCTTGTACACTGCTGTAATTGGAGGCATTAAACTTGCTTTGGACAGGACAGCAAATGAGCACTTTGAGTTTGGAGGAAAACTGACTCATGGCTTCAGAGGAGCTACACAAGACAAGCTAAATCAGACAAATCACAGCATATTGAGCAGATCTTAAGACACACAGCGTGTGGCATAATAATGTTGTTTTTTGTTTTTGTTTTTCTTTTGGCCCAGCTTTGGCTGCAGTGCATATGATGATGTACTGCTCTGTATCAGGCAGATCTGGTAATCTCAGAGTAATCTCTGAGACCTCTGTTGGGATTTGTGCTCGGCCGACCAGGCATAGGCCAGTGTCATTCTGCCATGACATCCTCTGTCTCCCTTCACCACATGCTTGTAAAAATGTATCATCTATAAAAATCTATGATAATAATAATAATAATAATAATAATAATAATAATAATAATAATAATAATAATAAAAACAACTGCTGCAGCTAATTTCTTGTCACTTTAGCTGCACTATGTAACTTTTCTTGTGGAGGGTCCACCAACTGCTTGTTTCCATGGAAACTGCTTTTTCTAGAATGTTCAACAGTATAAGGCCTTAAACATATTTTTCTTGATGGAAATGGCTAACATTAATGCCATACTGTGGAACATTCTTCAAAGCAGTAACATCTCTATAGAGACTAGCAAGTGGCAGAAAAATGACATATTACATTTTTAATGGTCTGTACTATGATAACGAGATCTCTTCTTTAGGTTAGCTGCCATTTTGCATTATGCTCATTAAAACAGTACAGCTCCCTTAGTGCTGACGGGGAGAGCCAGTGTGGCTGCTTTGCTGTAAACTCTCCAAATATTTAATGATACACGAACATAACATATGACATTGTGTCACATCTCAGTGGAAAATAACAGATTTGTTGTAAATCAAAAATTATCAACAAATGTTGTGACGTCACCCCCGGCCACGCCCTCATACAGGATCAAGAATGTCTGCTCTTCACTGGACAAATACCGGCAAAAATAGCTGCAAAAACAAGGCACCAACTCATTTGCTTATGCCATAAAAGGAGCTCCAGCTGAATTACACAATACAAGTGAATTAGAGAAGCTGTGGTCATCATCCAAATGAACTTCTCCACTCTCTTCTGTTTCACTGAAACAAATGTTACCTGGAGCTTAACTGTAAACACAATAACTCCCATAGTTTTGTTGCTTCTTCTGTTTGTGGAAGACTGAGCCAAAAATGGATTTAGATCAGGCAAACACAGGAGTGTTCCAAAAACAAAGCTATTTGGTTCATAGGATCGGTTCCCAGTGACTTTAATGGCTTCCAAACAGCTCTGTAATTATCATTCTCGTTTTTTATTATAATCTTTTTCAAAAACTGAAATTCATATTTTATGTTGTTAAAATAGGTTTACATTTTGCCATTATTTTAAGTGTATCCTTTTAATGATCGGTTCTTCCAATTCATGGGTTCATCACTAACACAGAAGGTCTGAGCAGTGTCCCACAGGGCACCAGACTCACTTTGGTGCAGCTAGGGTAGGGCAACGTTTAAATTAAATGTAAAATATAGTTTCTTCTTTTGCATTTTGAAGTTGTTGGTCTTTAGAATTTGAATAAGAATGTTTTATAGCCTATACATTCTTCTACCGAGGAGGTGACAGTCGTGCTGCTGCTAACCATTTCTGTTGTGACATTCATCTGAAGGTTATGCTGTGAAACCGCACAATGTGCCCACATGCAGCACACACTCAAACATGTGTCTCCACTCTGTGTATTGGAGTGTGTCTTTGGACGGGGAGCCGTGGAGATTAGGAAACATGCAGAGGACCTGACAGCACCAGTTGTCTTGTTGGTGCGTGATGGCGCGGCTGGCGGAGCAACCAGTCAGAAACAGTTAAGTGTGAGGGCCCCTGGTGCACAGACGCAGCCTCAATCATGTGCACTGGTTTGGAGATGGTTGTCCAAGCACACGGATTAAAGACACAACACTGACATTTGGTGTGAGGCCAGATTAACTTTGCCTCCTTGAAGCTTCTCCAACTGCAGACACAGAATTCCCCCTGAATAGTTGTGTGGTCTTGCTAATTGGCGCGCCGTACGGGCTTGCGCTTTGATTAATCTTAAAACATAATGAGTCAGTCCAAATCGGCTGCTGTGATATTCCGAGTGAGGACGTAAAGAGCAGCCTCTCCTCTCCCTCTTTTCATCCCAACGGCCAGAAGAAACCAGACCTGGAGCTTCAGTCCGACTGAACCAGCCAAGAACTCAAAGAGAATACCAGAGATCGCTTTAATAATTTATTTGCATATGATTATTGTAAAAATACTCAAACAGAAATGCTTATTTTTGTTGTGTTTTTTAATTTTTTGTACAATCTATTACACTTTTCATTGCACAGGAAAAGTCTGCTTCGCTAACAGACACACATTTCTTCTCTCAGTTTTGACACTTATTGTAGTTTTCAATATAATGTCCATAAAGTGTAACTGTCCTATACAATCAACAGGCATAGAAACAGGTCATGAGGCCACGGTCAGGTCAGATAGTCAAATATGCTGAGCAGATTGGTTCTAATAGATTTATATACAGGCAGTATTTTGAGTATTTTAAAACCTGCGCTGGACAGCAATCGTACCAAAGGAATACATCATGTCAGGAGAAATAAAGTGTTGCATGATTTGTTGTAATACATTGATGTTTTGTAGGTCAGGTCATTAAGGTCGCTAAGCTTCATATAGTGACCTTTTTAATACCCCCTAATCTGCCACACATTTGCCAACTTTAAATATATACAACATGGCACTTGCATGAGACTCTATTAATCCCAAAGTCTTTTTTTTTATTCTGACCAAGCGGAAAATTCGTTGTCCATTTGAATATTGGTGAGAAAAAGCATCTTATAATAAAAAAAATCCAGTACTTCCAGTAAAAAACACAAAACACCTCTTTGCAAACATTGATAATAATTTAGCATACAAAACAATGCGTATATATGAGTGAAATAAGATTAAAAAATTGGAGATTGAAAGCAATTGCTGAAGTATTAATATATTTGCTTATTCTTCATGAAGACTTGTCCACTTTGGCATGCACACGATGTGTCCTGCACAGTGTCAGTAGCATCTCTCGGACAGAGACAGTGTGAAGACTTGGATGCTTTGTACATTTATTACATGTATCTCCCGGCACAGGTGGAAGACAGCATTTCAGAGGAAGCGGGTCGAAGATAAAGAAATCATTGAAGAAAAAAAACATTGGTTGGGTAAAAAACTGATTGGATTAAAAGTCTAAAGTCCTTTATATTGAGTAAACAAATGCTTTGTCTTGGCACTGTTGTAAATACTGAATCGTACTGTGTGCAAGTTCGTCCGTGGTCAGTCGAGAAGGAAGACCGACGCCCAACCAGCAGAAACTCATGCAGACATGCAAACACAACCTGAGAGGGGCGAAAGGAAGTTTGGCTTTTATGTTGATCGTCACAAATCCACAAGTGTCAAGTAATGAACACACACATTTCAATGGATAGTTCCTTTTATCAGAGAAAGACTCCTCCATCAGTCTTGTCTCTTTGCAGCTCAGGTCTCCTTTTCGTTTTCTTCTCATATTTTACATCAGGCTTCTCGTGTTCGAGTTTTTAGGTAGTTTCTCTTCTCGGGGGATTCCTCTAGTGTTGTTTGTTTTGCGGCTCACACTCTGATGGGCAGAGTTTGGCTCATCTGTTGCCGAACTATTTCCTGGCTGCTGTCCGGACTCTTCCTGTTGTGTCCTGGCAGCGTCCCTCCAAGTCGCAACAGGTCCCTGTCAACACAAGACACACAAATAAGCCTAGAAATACTACTAAAACACACTACTAATATCCACATTTTATTGGGAAAATGTCATAAATATACTGAATGCACACCTCTCAACTAAATGTGAAGGGTCCCTCAAAGATGCTTGGTCATATCTGCCCATCAGGCTTTATTAAAGCTGAACTGTGGTTCTCATCCATCTTGGAGAACAGTCTCAGTGCCCTTTGTTCAGAAGCAATGTCCTTGTTTTTAAGGCCCTTAGGGCTGAAGATACTCTACAGATAGTGTGCATCTCATATCCTCCCTCTCCCCTGTTATCTGCCTAAACATCAGCGAGCAGCCAATAGCAGGTGCGGATCGGGCGCTGCCTTCTCGCCTCAGAATCTCCAGCAAACACGAACGCTCCCTAAATCATGCTCTGACAAGGAGATGGTCCTCCCTCTCAGCTCTGTGCATCTGCAGCTGATGCATACAGATGAGACCATAAATTAATCATTGGCATGTCATGTGGCCACACGGACATGCAGCAGAACATGCACACCAGCATCCTAACACACACACTTGTGCATGTGTGTGCGCAGAGCCCGCCCTCCATGCATTATAAAGCTCATTAGCAAACCTAATTAAACACATTCCTCTCTTTTAGCTGCTCCTCAGTCTCCCTTATTACTCTCACTCCATCACCTCCTGCTTTTCCACATCAGCAGCACTGACTGCTGTCTGTCCTATCACCTACATCCACCACTCAGCCCAGTGCTCGAATTAAACTGAGGTCAGCCATCACATTTCCACACAATTAGCTCCAGTGAGCCCACAGCCTGGCACTGGCACTGCCCCTGGGGCTCAGAAAGAACTGTGAGCTTCGGCAGCACATGCCCATGAGCATGAGTGCTTCTTTTTGTGTCCAAATAAAGATCTACCAACCACCAGTATACAACAGCAAAGTGTTAACACACAAACTAATACGAGCACCAAACAACGGGGATAAAATGGAACTGCTGTATTCAGTGGCATTCAATGAAATGGACGATCACACGCTTTGTGATGTAATAATAATGCCTGACCTTTATTTCTTCTCCATGCAGTGTGTTACAAAGCTATTTGTAAAAAAAATATATAAATAAATAAACAGAATGAAAACAACTATGCCTTTTACTAGGCATTTTATTGATTGAGAATGTGATGTCTTTTGTCCATGTAGGTACATTGTTGGATAAGAACCATGTGGATACAACTGTCAAGGAAAATGCCTGTTTCTCTATCAAGGTGCAAAAAGAGTGATAGAAGGGGTTTAGTGGCCAGAGCTAGCAGTTCATCTTCCTCACTCATAGTTCAAATGTGGAACAGGGCCTTTAAAATCCTTGATGTAATCCCTCATTCACCCAGGAATAGTCCATGGTAGAAAAGGCCATTAGAACAGAATAATCAAGTAAACAAGTCCAAGGCTGGTTCCAAGTGTAACGCCTCCCCCAGGCCAATACTAATGTAGCTCCCCTTTCCTTAAGGCAGTATGAATTTCAGCTCCTCAGTCCAGTGCTTTCATATTGACAATGGCATTCGGATAATAGCGGAAATGTCTCAATTTGAAAAAAACAAAAACAAAAACAACATTGTTCAGGTGACAACCTTTGAAACCTTTTCTATCAAGCACTAACTTCACAACACACTGCAAGTAGGCTGCATCTGTTTAAAACAGAAATAGAGAGGTGTACATCACAGGTGAGACAAGTTTCCTATGAATGAGACTGCTCTACATTCCCAGAGCAGACTGAGTGAATGAGAGGACTTGTCTGCTGGCCAAAGCTCTCAGCTCAATGAGCAATGCCTCTGCATCCACACAGAACAAACCAAACTCAAACAGCCGGCTCTTTTTAGGCACCATCATTTTTTTTACCATGACATGTTATTTCAAGTGCCCAGAGGCTGAGCCCCACTCATCTCCATCCCTCATGCTCCAGACATCACCATGACACAGAGCAATTTCACACCAGGTCGTTTCTATCTGCACTATTGCTACAACTGAAACAATAAAGGCATTTGGATTTCCATGTACATCCAGAATACTTTCATCCCAATAACTACAAACTGAGATATTTTGTATTGTTTCTGGTGGTAATAAAAACAATACTATAGTCATTTAACTCAGGTTATAATTCTATACAATTGTACAATGTACAATTAAAATGCTTCACACATTCATTACAAATACAGAGAAAAATTAGCTTTCACACTTAAAACTATTATTTAATATTGGTTGTGCTAAAAAGTGAATATTTTACATACTCACCCTGAGTAGTTGCTGGTCACTACCTTGAGGCTGGCTGCGTTGCGGAGCAGCTTGTCTAATGTGTTGACAATGCGTGAGAACTTAGGCCTTAGGTTCCTCTCCTTCATCCAACACTCCAACATGAGCTGGTGCAGCACCATGGGACAGTCCATGGGCGGGGGGAGCCGGTAGTCCTGCTCAACAGCCGTCATCACCTGAAAAATGTACCCACGTTAGCATAACTGTTGTAAATTTGATCGAAAACAAAAAAAAAAAGCTGATGATTTTTGTTGTAAATTCATGGATAATTTGACAGTAAACACAACTTTGTTGTGTATTGTTGTCCTGCCTTTATTCAGCTGCTTAACTCTGCTGTCAAGTACTCCAAAAATCTTTTGTGCATATTTATAGGAATATGCAAACATTTTTTTTTTCCTAAGTGTTTCAAAGCTGTCAATCTGAAAGTGAGCGTTGTAAAAGACAATAGGAGCTGCGGACAAAAGCATGTGCCATTGATTTAGTAAAGCATGGTGGTACTGTGGGTTTAGCTCCCCACAACTACAGTACTGTACAGCTTCTCTCTGCACTCTTCCTCCTGCTGCTTGTCCTTTGATTTCTGTGGTACTTGTTTTCAGTGCACACCTCTGTTTATATCTGGTATTTGTTGACTCTGTTGCTTATTGAGCGATGCCTGTGCCACAAAGGCTATTGGGAACAACACAGGGCCTCCACTCAGAAGCTTTCATTACTGCATGTGGGTTTTGTTATGAAAGTTATACATACATTTCTGGCATTTTTCATTTTGTGCCTGCTTTACACTTTATTGCTATGAGCGTTACAACTGTCTTTTGAAAGCAACAATAACAGCCAGATATTCCACAGAGAATCGCAGTGCTTCAGAGCTGCTCTGGGAGAGGGGCTTTTCCTCTTTTCCATGTCCTGGCTGAATGCTGTAGGTACAATGTCTGTGCACTGTAGATAGCCTACAGGTAACAGCTGCCATTAAACAGCCACAAAATGTGTGAGGAAAGCAGAGGGGCTTAGCAGTATGGATTTGTGGAGGGCACTCTAAAACTATAACACAAGATCACAGCTGCAATGGCATCTGCTGTGCGAAGATAAACACTACAACCAGCTGACCAACTTCCAATGTCTCAACTGTCTAAAAACTCCCTAAAGGCCCTTAACTGGAGACAAAAAAAAACACACTAAATCTTCTAAAAGGATGGCTCTGTCCTGGGAACTTACATCTTGGTTGCTCATGTCCCAATATGGCCTCTCCCCGTAGGACACCACCTCCCACATGACGATGCCGTAGCTCCACACATCACTGGCGGAGGTAAATTTTCTGAACGCAATGGCCTCTGGAGCTGTCCACCGAATGGGTATCTTTCCTCCCTGCAGAAATATACAAACAGACATAGAAAGGTTTGAGCAAGAAAATAACACACAAGATGCAGATTTCACAGGCGGATGTCTCGTGTGCAAATATTGGCACACATGAGCAGTCACACATATGTAGAACGAGTGAAGGGGAGCGTGTTAACAAGCTCAATTAAACACAGAGCTTACAAACCGCCAGAGGAAGTGAAAGTATTAATAACACTAACAGCTCAGATTCACTCTGGCATTATCGCGCTGATTAAGTCACTTTACTGATCTATGACTCAACTCTAAACATAATGAACTTCATAAGGTAATACATACAATGGCAGTTTGTGACAGAAAAAACACCTGGAGGGCTTGGATCCAGGGCACAGCAGGCCACATTCAAAACATCTTTATTCATTAATATCAGAGTTAAAGCCAGTGCTGAAACAAAGCAGACAAAGCCTTCATCACACTGTCACATAATGCCATGACAAATGGGTCCTGCATCACAGTTGTTACAGCAAACAGCAGAAATAGATGTTGGGTTTTTACTGGCAGAGAACTATAGAGCTGACCCGAGAGCGCGCGATCACGCCCCTCCCCCATTCTCAGTCATTCCACAGCACAAGCACTCAAACTGCTTCTTAGAAAGCTGTATTGCAAGTCTGTTTATTACACAATTTTAGTTATTTATTTTTTACTTCAAACTGAGCTATAACAGAGCTATAACTTATATGTCTAGCTCCTTAAACACTGTTCAAATGGAATAAGTAATAACTTGACTAACAAGCATTTTATGTGTAGTGAATAGAAGCATGTGATGTCCTCACCAGCGAGCTTGTGTAGGTGGGGTCTGCAGATGTGTCGTCCAGGAAACGGGACAGGCCGAAGTCGGACACCTTACACACCAGGTTACTGTTGACCAGGATGTTGCGTGCTGCCAGGTCTCTGTGCACGTAGTTCATGTCTGACAGGTACTTCATCCCTGCGGCGATGCCACGCAGCATGCCCACCAACTGGGTCATGGTAAAGCGCCCGTCATTCAACTGTACCAACAAACAGTTAGAGCTGTTAATGTGTGTGCAGACTGCAGACACAGGCGGTGCTGAAAACTAGACGGATGTGAGTATTATCCAGTCTAAGGCAGATAAAAGACAGACAGGCCATCCGTCAGAGGGCCACATAAACATGACATCTGTCATAATACTTCATGACCGCTGCACACACGCTCTGGCAGCTGACCTTTTCACGAATGCTTTCCAATTAGCTGATTAATTAGACACTTCACAGTGGCACTAAAACCATTATGACTCTATCCCAGCCCAGACACAAACACTGATCCATGGCAGTTACAGCAGGTCGTTTCTTATTCTGAGCGACAAACTCGCTGCAGATTGGCACTGCCACATGGTTGTTAACACAAATTCTTCCAGGCAAAAAGCTTTGTTTGCATTTTTGCGTAGTGAACATTAAAGCAAACTTGGCCCGTCAAATGAATTAGAGTGGCATGTAGCTCAGAGCTTATTTCCCCATCTGAACCTCCTAGATCTGCAGTATTTGGCCTTTTATGTCAACATTCAGGAAGCTTGAAACAAATGTGAAAATAGACCATTCAGGGTTTAATTTACAATTCTCCACAACAGACAGGCATGCTTTTGTTAGCGCCATAGACAGACTAGCAAATCAGCACTGACTTATGAGCCTTTATGAAATATGAGGAGTGGGAATGAAGCAAATCAATTGTTTGTCAATACACAATTAACAAGTAAAATGTGAAACTGTCTCTGCACCTACTTTATCCATGACCTGAATATTTAGCAGCCAAATTGAAATCCAATCAAACCCTGACTCCACAACTAGAAAAATGTGGCCTGTCAAACCTATAAACATTGTGTAGCTTTGTTCTTGTGCACACTTGGACAGCGACTGTGGGCCAAACGAGCAGGGATGGATGGGTGTATAAACAGACATGATTCAGAGCAGCCCTTCAAAGACACAGCGCCGCGTGTGGTGCAGAAGGGTGGTCACTGCGCCTCTCCCATGATGCCGTGCCGTTTGTGACCCTGTCTCTGGGGCTCTTCTGCTAAAGGAGCTTTCATGTGTCCGACACACACGGACAGGCTGTACAACATATACCTGTCCTCCCCCATTACACAGAGCTGAACTGGACACACCCACAGACGCTGTATATACTCAGAGCATAGTTAGAGGAACGAACAAGTGGAGTGGGACAAAGAAGTTGGACCCTTAATATTCTTTTAAACCAGATACAGCCTTGAAATCCGTGAGCAAGCTGGCCAACTCGTTGATATAATAGTTAGTATGAGTTGGCTAAATAAGCTGCTATGATTGAAAAAAGAATCAATGTCAAAAGTTCTTCACAGAAAAATCTTCTGAGTATTTGTTTGTTTCGAACGTTAATTGCTTTTTATATTGAAGGTGTTGCAGTCTGCATAGAGAGACAATGTAATGTTCTTTAGGATAGAAAATGGTTGATGAATTTAATTAAATGAAGGCATACTAAAGCTGAGACTTCAATATCCATCTGCAGCATCAGCATTGATTGAATTGTAGTGGTATGAAGCAGGTCAATAACAAACTTTCTGATGCCTGCTGAAAACAGTGTGGTTTCATCAGGAGAATGAACTGCTTTTTAAAAGCTGCAGCACATCATCGATTCAGCGCGAGCATTAAGTAACCGTAACCACTCTAATAGCTCCAGTAAGTAGACTTCTTCACAGCGCACTCAGCCAGGAAAACCTATTTTATTGAATGTAAATGACATAAAATGGCCCCGTGCAGTTGGTAACGTGCAGTGTGACACCCCATTTCTCATGAGTCATTTGCTGAGCTGTGAAGGTGCAGGCCCGGACTTACTCTCTGATCACTGATGTAGGACTCATCCATAAGTTTGGGATGTGCCACCTTTCGGAGTTTGTACATTTGTAAAACTGTCAGCTTCAGTCAGTCACGTCAAACAGAGACAGTATGCCTGTCTCCAGGCGTTATATTGCACATTTAATCTCTATCACTCAGTGAGTGAACGCCTCAGGCACTCTGCTCAGAGTGAAACATGCCGATAACCCAGAGGTGTCACGAGTCACTGTCTTTGAGCCTGGCCCTTTGATACGCACACACAGGTAATCGTCTGTGGCACATGTTTGTGCAGCGCACCTTTTCCAAAACTTACCCGAAGGAAGGAATCCAGAGCTCCATTCTCCATGAACTCTGTAATAATCAGGACGGGACAGCTCCGGGTCAGCACGCCCTCTAGACGGATGACGTTGGGATGGTCAAACTGGCCCATGATGGACGCCTCTGCCAGGAAGTCCCTCCTCTGGCGCTCAGTGTAGCCAGCTTTTAGAGTCTTTATAGCCACCACCATCTCCCTGCGCCCTGCCTGCTTCAGCCGACCTCTGCACACTTCTCCAAACTCACCTGTAATGGGACAAAGAGGAGTGGGTGGGTGGGGGAGGGGGTGAGGGTGACCAGGATATGGATTTGAGTGAGCAAGGAGTCGGGAAAAGTGCTGGGAACACACTGATGGAATATTGAAGAGTGGGAACGGACTTCTGTAAAAGTCTTGGGTTTTACTTTGGACTGTCAAGGAGGTGAACGAGTGAAAGGCATCAAGTCAGAGGTTAAAAATGTTAGGGAGGGAAGGAGTGAGCGCAACTGTTCGAGCGTGTAATCTGGGAGCAGTGCAGGCAGAGAAGGGCTGAGAGAGGAGCTTGGGTGTTTTGCATTTGGGAACTTTGTAGGACGGCAGAGGTACAAAAAGAAGAGAAAAGAGGGGTAGGATAGGCGAACGAGCAGGAGCAGACAGTCAATTAAGGTGGAGTTAGGACAAAACATGCTGCTTGAAAATAATAAAGACAGACAGGCAGGAGAAGCTAGCAAAATTTCCCTTCTATCTATGGCCACAGCAGCTCACATGCATGGTCTGAATGCTAACTCAAAGAGGCTACCCTAGTATGCTGTAGACGTTATATAGCACTTAAGTTACAATAACTTTAATCAACCAAAGGACCAAAAAGACAATGTTCTTTACCTGCGCCAATAACTTCCTCAATTTTCACACAAGAGATGTCAATTTCTTTGGCAAATTCGTGCACAGCGTCATTGGGGTCTTCGTATGTGAAGGGGTCGATGTAAACTTTCACGCCTGGAGAAACTGAGGGAAAAAACAAGGTTAGTGTAGCAAAGGCATAAGTAAGAAGGGAGTATTCCTAGATAAAACAAATTGAAGTTACTAGATTCCCTTTCCAATAAAGTGTAATGTGATTGTGTTCAAAACAAGATAGTTAGCATCTGCTTATCAACTTAGCTCCTAGGTCTCTTCTATAAGATAAATAAATGACCTACAGTGTGTTTGCTAATGAAATTAGATAAATATGCTAAATGTGAAACCTATGTCCTCTGAAACACGCTGCCCAAATTTTGATTGTAATTACTGTCATTTTGAAGACTTGCTCTGCTTCATTCAAATTAGGCTAAAGAAAAGCATTTATGCATTTTCTCATCTTGACCAGAATATTCTTCGGAAGGCCTGTTACATTGAAATCCAAGTTTGCAAATCTTGTGTGTTAACCGTATTATCATATCAGCTGATCAGTCTGGCATTCCTCTGAGCAAACACAGACCTGTTTCCTGCCTCCATCAGATGATCCTATAATTGATTTAATCAGTCAGCTAACTATACCGGCATGACTAAAATACCACAGCGACCAACCCCAAGTGAAACACACACTCACTGTACTGCTGCAGTTTCTCCGTGTACTCCAGCTCAGAGCCGCTCCGCTGCTTCCTGTAAACAACACATGTACTTTCAGACACATTCAGATCACCCTTTACATGCTGTCACCCTTTACATGCTATATTTTTGCTTTTACTCAACTATACAAAAACATGTAGCCTCGCAGAGTTCAGAGGAGTGTGATGGACAGGCAGCTTAGCCAATCAGAGAAATGCATGACCAGTCCGTATGAAAACAAATATGGCAATTTACAGGTAAAAAAAGAATAAACAAATAATGCAGGGAAGCGAGTGGTGACTAGACTGAGATGCTCTGTGTATATAAGATATGGACAACATCAGTCTGGCTGCCAGGCTTCAGCTATGCCAGGTGATAAATCACTTAAAACCCACCATAATTGTAAAAAACAAAATCTAACTTGACAACCAGGCTGCAAGAGGAAAGCCTGACTTCTTCTGTATTAACAATCAACTATAACCCCTTTGAAAGCATGTTGAAGATTTTATGGAGCTCTTTGTTCAGCATGTCATTAGCAAAATGAAACATATAATTCTGGGGAAGTCAACCATAAATAATCAAATACCAAAAGCACTTACTTAAGGCAGACTATGGCGATAACCACCAACGCCACAATGACCACCAGACCCGCGGAGGCAGAACCAACGATGAGTGGCAGCTGGTCCTGGACAGACTTCTGCGGATCACCTGCACACACACGCGCGCGCACACACACGCACACACACACACACACACACACACGCACACACACATAGAGAGTAAACAACAGCACTGAAGAGGGATTACAGGAGGTCTGGGGGGCGTCGCTAATGGTTACTAATTAAGGGAGCAGTAAAAACTATTAAGTCAAATGCTCATTAGCAGAGTCAGTGGAGAGGCAGGGCTTACTATCAAGGCTGGTGCTGAAGTCCATTGGGTTGCTGTAGCGACCATACCCGGCAACTGTACGCGCCCTCACTTGGATCACGTAGGGGGTGGCCGCGCGAAGACCCTCCACTTTGGCTGAGCTGTGTTGGGATGTTACCGTGTGAGACATGGCCTGTCCCTGGAAATCAAGACACAGCAATGGGTCTCATTGGGGTGAGCTTAATTTGGCAAATAATTACAAGTCACAAGCGATAAAACACGCACTAAATTGACCAATTACCTAATCTGAAAGTGAGGGAGCTGACATTTTGAAGAACCTTTTTTGCTGTTGCCATTTGCATGTGTTAACACGGATACTAACCTGACTTGTTACCCTTTCTTATTAAAAGTAATTTTCATTTCCTCTTTTCTTTTTCTTCCTTCCTTCCTGGTTGTTACGGGAGAAGTTTATCTGCTTCACAGTGTGCAGTAATGTGCTTGTTAAATTAGCCTATAGTTTACAGCAGATGCCTTTTAGGTTATAATAATCAAGAAATGGTGGGTGATATGGCAAAAAGGTAATAATCACACATTTTCTTGGAGACAGACAATTTATCACATTTCATGTACACTATGTATGCTATGTTTTCTATTAGCTTCATGAGTTAAAAAAAAAAAATCTGGTTATTTGCTTCTTCTGGAGTTCACACTTCACTGTGATTGGTTGAAGTCAGGTTTAGCTCAGTTAGAGCCTTACAGATACTACAAACAGGAGAAATGAGTGGGGAAGTATCTCTGTTTGAGCCAACCGCTGCATTAAATGGGGAAATACTGAATTACAGTTGTTGGGTTTCAGTAGACACATTCTATAGAGCTATGATATTTAATACAGAGGGGGGCAGGTAAAATTTATATTATTAAAAAGCTTCTTTTTGTTGTAATACATTGAACTCTTGGGTCTAGTCAATAATGAAAAACATTTGTTAGTTTACCTTTTAAATATTTCATGGCAAACTATAATGTAAACACTTGGGAAGTCTGTCCTTTGCCCCCATCTGACGACGTATGATATCATCACATTCTAGTATCTGAAAACCACCAATACAACCAAAATAATAGATTCTCACCATGGCAATTCAGTTTTTTATCATCATATCAGCCAGCTCTATAATCAATGGTGTGGTAATGTTGTTTGGATATTACTCTATAATGTCTATGCTTATTTGCATGTCACCCCATATAATGGAAGGACATATTTCACATTATGCATAGTGTAATAATTATAATCTTCATAAACATTCTCTAGAGCATCACTGGCTTACACAGAGACATTTTTTCTACAGTTTACTGCTAGACTTGGAAAACAAGTCTCATTTCTTACTATGAGCTCAGTGCAAATGAAATGGCCTCAAGCACATTTTAAATTCAATGCAGCATCAAATTCCTAAGTGAATTAATATTGATGCAATACTTATTTTTCTAAAACAACACTGGATATTACTGATATAGACAGCTAATTGGGTTTAGCAGAGATCTAACATTTGCAAACAACTATTGACTTTTTTTTTAATCAAGATTTTGATCAAACTGGGACAGTATTCTAATTATGTTGTTTGAACTTCCCTGGCAATGTCTAAATAAAGAATTAGATTAAGAGCAGGACAAAAGAGCAACCATCTGTGAAAGACCTGTGTTGGACTACAGTGTATAATTGGCAGTGCTTCAACAGTACAGCTACAAAACAGAGACAACAAAAACTGGTATACCTTTGTGTTTTTGTACTGTCCCAAGCTTGGAAAAAGGGGCTTGGAAAAGTGCAAATGGAAAGTGAAAGTCTGGAATGTTCCACAGTATGGTATTAACCTTATCAATTTCCATGGAAGCAAGCAGTTTTTAAGGCTTTGTGGCCAAGTTACAGGAATTAAAACACACATCTAATTGAAAGATATATAAGTTTAATACCATACTGGTACATTCCAGGCAAGGATATAACATCTCCATGTAGATAAGCAGGCCCATGGGCAGACCTCTCACTAAAAGTTACATAGTGCAGCTTTAAATATTCACAAATGTCCTTTATCACTTCAACTGTGCAGATAAAGGGACTGATTCAGCACAAAAAGCACTCTAGTCATTTGCATACTTGTATTATACATTTAAATGTTGCTCTTTTAAAAGGCTGGTTTCTTCATGATTAAGTCCAAAGCTTACCCTCTCGTGGTATTTAATCTCGTAATCGAGGATGACCCCGTTGGGCTTCTCCGGGGGCAACCATGACAGGCTCAGGGTGTCTGCTGTGGAGCGCATCAGGTGAACAGTGGGCACCGCGGAGGGCGCTGTGGGGGCACACAGGGAGAAGCGGTTAAATAATAATCAGCATAAATCATACATAACAATAAATATTCTGGAAACAATAACATCGTAAAAACTAAATTTTTACCATCAAAAATAAGTATAAGTATTAGGCCAATTCAATTTCAATTTGTTTATATCATTAAAGGTGTATTGTGTAACTTTTCTGGTGGAGGGTCCATCACCTGCTTGTTTCTATGGACATGCCATTTCTCTGCCTGGAATGTTCCACAGTATGACATTAAACAGCTCTACCTTATATTTATTCAATTACAGTGGTTTTATAGATGAAAAATATCAAGGAAAACAGGCATTCTGACTGTGAGCAGGGTTGCCTCTCCACAGATCTAACCTGTAACTTGGTCTGTTTTGGGCTCCATTAAGGTTTAATACCATACCGTGAAACATCCCAGACAAAGTAATAACATTTCCATGGAGAAAAGCATTTGATGGGCCCTTCACCGGAAAGGTTACACAATGCCCCTTGAAGTTGGTAATCTATTAGACATGTAAATGAAACAAAATTAAGCATTTCACAGTTGAAAATCATGAATAATCATAAAACTTTGATGTCGCTTCTCAAAATAATCCTAACACTGAACTGTGATATTGTGACATCCCTGCTCCTCACAAGATCAGCCCGCCCCTTTGAAGTCGCAGTGAGATAATGATTATTCAAACTCCTCCACCGTAACGCAGCATGTGTCACCTTCACTGTTCTACTCTTTATTGATTTGTGAATGCGACGCTTGTGCCTGCTATTGTCATGGCTTTGTAAATGGCGGATTAAGAGCAGGTTAAATGAGGGCGTGCCGTGGAGAGGGGACTTGGGTTTGTTGATGATGATGACGCTGCAAATATGAAGTGGACTTGTCTGAAAAGGTGACATTGTCAGCAATGTAATGTAAAACTCGACTCGACTGTGCACTAAATGCTGACTCCAGGGGTAGAGAAGTATAATTTACATTTTGTGTCTAAGTGGGAGCAGGGCAGGTGAGTGTGCCTGCTTCACTGAAAATACTGTGAGATAACAAGAGTTCATTAAAGCCAGACTGACATTGACTGAACGCCGTATATCCATTAACCAGTGTGTCTCATGCCCATGTTAAGTGTTATTGATTGGACAGCTCTATGAATTAGCTCACTTTGTGGACACACATAATGCTATTGGCAAGGGTAGTAGTAGGGGTAGTGACTACATACAGGTACTCATGTTACTGTAAATTAGTAGATCTTTTGGGTACTTTTCTTCTAAATTTTTAAAAATATTCTTGTACTTTTAATCAAGTATTATTCTAGTCTTAGTAATTGTAATTAGCAACATTTGAAATCAAACGAGTTACTAAATCCCAATGCATGGCTGTCTAATCTCTGTCTCTACTCCTGTCTGTTCCTGATGACTCCTCATCGCCTTCACTAATTGCCTTGAGATCAGATAATATGCAGATTGCCGTTTAGCCGTTTAATAATAATAAAATTGTGTAAAAGGTACTCAATACTCTGAGTTGTATTTTTTATGCATACTCCATACTTTTATCTAAGTACAAATATGGCAAATTTTCAGCTCTCTCTCCACCACTGGCTATTAAATGTGTTACTAACCAGCCTGGTTGGTGGTAATGTTGACAGTGGAGTAGCGCGGTGACATAGGGTTCTTCCCGGAGACCCCGTTGACCGCTTGGACCTCAAAGCTGTATCTGGTGTGAGCCTGAAGGTTACGGACCACCACCTTCCTCTGTCTCAGGCCCAGGCGGCGAGGGGCAATGTCCACATTGTCGTCACAGCGGGTGCAAGGGCTCCGGTCACGAAGGCACTTCTTACACACGACGTTATAAACCAAGTCACTCCGCCCACCTGTGTCGTCAGGCTCCTCCCACTCCAGTGACAGGGATGTCTCGTTCACACTGGAGATGACGTTACGAGGGGCTGAGGGGATTGCTGCCGAACAAGCAAAGAAGAGTATTACATTTACACTGATTATGTAGGCCTAACAGTATTTTGAATGTAAAACATTATCAAAGTTCATTTTCATACAGGCATTTGTTAGATTATATCAATTGCTTGAGCCATGTTCATGTTAAACTGTATTCTCTGAGGTATTCTGTGCCAATAAATTTTGCTCATTTAAACACCCACCTACTGTTGTTGTGGAGGTGGCAAGAAATAAGCTACATTGTGCATTCGCAGTAAACCCAGTTTGGTGTATTAACATTAAAATGAATTTAGTCTTGTATTCATGGTGGTTTTAATTAATTTTTAATTTTATATATATATATATATATATATATATATATATATATATATATATATATATATATATATATATATATATATATATATATATATATATATATATATATCCTGTGGGACTTCCAGATACAGACTGACAGAATGGTGATGGCGAACCAACCAGACATAGTGGTGGTGGATAAGCAACAGAACAAAGCCGTGGTGGTGGACATTGCAATACCAAGTGATGGTAATATCAGGAAAAAGGAACACGAGAAACTAGAGAAATACCAGGGGCTCAAGGAAGAGCTGGAGAAGGCCTGGAAGGTGAAGGCATCAGTGGTGCCCGTGGTGATCGGAGCACTCGGGGCTGTAACCCCCAAACTGGAGGAGTGGCTCAAGCAGATACCCGGAAAAACATCAGACATCTCAGTCCAGAAAAGTGCAGTACTAGGAACAGCAAAGATACTGCGCAGAACTCTCAAGCTCCCAGGCCTCTGGTAGAGGGCCCGAGCTGATGAGGGTGAGAGAGACCAACCACCGTGGAAGGTGAGGAACACATTTTTTTATATATATATATATATATATATATATATATATATATATATAATTTTATATATATATAATTTTATATCTATTGCAGCTAGAAACTAGTATCTACATAAAATTACATACTCAAAAAACTATTGTTACTGAAGAAAAAAAAACAAACAATCACACAAATAGGACAAAATCTCACCTGTCCTGAACTGTTGGCTATATAGTGGTATGGAAATTGAGAAACTGAAATTCTTTTGTATTGAAATTGAGTAAAGACCTTTAGTACTGTGACAACACTAAATTATGGCATAAGCATTGATGATTAGGAAAAGTAATCTCTCTAATTGGAATATAAAGGCCTATAAGGAGCATCTTACATGGGGCTCTATGCAGACTCTGAGATACTCATCCCCTCTTGCTATAAAACCTATTTCCCTTTGCAGTGGGAGACTAGTAGCAAAAAAGTTTTATTTTTACTTCATTGCATTTTCCAATTGTCCAAGACATAATATAGCTGAAATAGTGACCATAAAACAGCCAGTGTAGCTAAACAAATGATCTCCTCCCAGTGAGACACAAAGTCAACACAGTAGCACACCAGCACTGATGGCCATAGTAGACATAAATAACATAGGTGATCCAAATGGTGGTGCATCCAGGTGCATGCTGGGACATCAGTCACAGCCAGGATGTCTCCGGAGCACTACTATGTTTCATTTCAATGGGCTATTTTGACACGTTTAGCTTTTATTAAAGATACCGAAGGTACAAAAATTAATACAGCATCTTGGATAGCTATAATATTGTGATAAATTACTCCAGCTCTGAGTTGTGCGCTGAATCTTGGTTGTTTTTTCCAAACACTTATTACAAACGAATGCTCACCATGTACAAAATGACAAATGCAACAGAGCAAAGGACACCAAAACATCCCAACAGGGAACACAGTGCAATGAATAAATAAACAGTTACAGAAACAGGGTAAATACAAGTTGTCATGCATAGGCAGAGCACAGCTGTTCTGAGAATACAATACATTGTCCACACTCATGTCCAATGCAATAATCATGAGGACTGTAATGGGAGATAGGCGTTCAGAGAATCTCCTTCATCAGAGTCTGGTGCAGCGGTTTGAAAAGTATTCACAGCAACTAACTCAGAAAACTCGGAAGTCTAAAACTCTCTCTCTCCCCGGGATTCAGTTCACAGTTTTACATTTGATAGAAGACTGAAATACGAATTGCTAAACTAATACACTAATTACATGCATATCAGAACATGTTTATAGAGGTCTAAACTATGGAGCATGTTTTATACATTCAAAGACAGGATCTTTTGTTGTTTAGTATAACCCAAATAGTTGCAACCTTTCCAAATTGTGATTTTTATTTGATTAGGATATATCTTTGACCACATACCAAGATGAATCTACATTTAATCTCTAACCAGAATGGGCCAGTGTACAGAATAAAACAGCATATTGCATAAGACTCCACTCAGAGGACGCCTGTCTGTCATCAGTGGTACTTTCCACCCTGTTGGAGAACCCCTGGCCTATGTGTGGCAAAGACATTTCTCTGTGGCTCAAACTCCGAGCAAATCCAGTGCCAGCCTGGAGCTGCACATTACAGGCCCTGTCCTTCCTAATTAAGCCAATGCAGTTCAGAGTGGGGGCCGCTTTAATTGGACACCCGCCGCACACTCACGCTGGGCCCAGGCTGCTGGACATCGACTGGCTGCAGAGCTCCCCAGCACAAAGGCCCGGCCGTGTGCCAGTGGCCTGCGACAGAGTGGAGGGGGGAGGGGTGTGGGAGGGGGGTGAGGAGGGGAGCTGTCAGGGAGCAAAGTCCGAGGTGTCCCAAGCTGACTGTCCACTGTGTTCCTGTGACTCTGGACCGGACAGTGGGCAGCGAGTGTGTGGTTATGTGACAAAAGCTCCCCCGGGGGTGAGTTTACACACTCAATGGTGCACATGTCACCCTCCATCACACGGTGCAGACAGGATCTCAAATAGGAATCAAAAGCAGTCCCTGCTCAGAGATATAATGTGAACATGCAAAAGCTTTGGGGACGAAAACACAACACAGTCTGGAGCTGACCTTTCAAGACAATAAACAGGTCACAAAAAACCAACACTTATGATCCAAGACCTGCAGATGGCAGCGAGCAGTGCCAAAGCACATGTTTGTGTAGATTCATGAAAAAAAATTTGAAAAAGCAGGATCCACCCAGAATGTGCAAAGACTGGATACTGTCCAATATTGTAACATTGGATGATTTTCTTAATTTGATCAGAGCAGACCTCGAATAATCCCTTTCTAAGTAAAAACAGTTTGATATTTTGCTTTTACTGTAGAAAAACAGTAACTCTCAGACAACACTGTAACAGGCTTGTGTCCTAAAATCCATATTGAATAAAAAATAATAATAGTTGCAATTTGATTAAAAGTACAATACCATCGAATTTCACAGTCCACCCTCATCCACCCTCACCCACTCTCAGCAAACAAGTGTGCTTGAGGTACCTCTTCAGTTTAGCAGTACCACTGATCTGCCTCTCTTTAAAGCCAGCTAAAAGCAGTGACATTTTCATTACATGTATTTAACTACTGTTTTTACAATGACAAAAAGAACCCCACACTATGAAATATAGATGCTTGTTTGACTGATTGATATTGTATAGTGATCAACTGATATGGGTTTTTTCATGGCAGATGCTGATCCCATATTGTTGGGCAAATATATAAAAAATAAATAGATTATTATACCCAAATTCTGTAACTTAAATTTACTACAAACTCACAAAGCCCTTTTTTTTGTTTACCACAAACCAATAAGAGGGCAGTTATCTCTTTGTAGAATGTTAATATAAAGCTTTGTGTGTATTTTTTAGGCAGCCGATCGACCAAAACAAAATATTGGCCTGTGGTGGAGATTTAAGATTGATAGCCTCATATCTGCCTCATATATTCACCAACCAATATATTGGTCTATTTCTAATATTCTAATAAGTCACATTATAGAATCTGAAAACCACCAATAATCCAAGTCTATGCATGCAAGATAGAAAAACCCCATAGGCCTTCTTGTTATTTTTCTAAAGCTGACAGTTAAAGTTGCTTATAGGATGACTTACTGGTGCATGCAGACTCCGGGGGGTCACTGTCAGCGCGGTAGAATCCATTTTGGCACGGACACACGCTGGAGCCCCTGGCACTGGTGCGACTGTTGGCCGGGCACAGGACACAGGACGCCGATCCGAATTTGGATTTAAAAGTCCCTGGGATACAAGCTACAAAAACAAAAAAGCAACATCAAAAGTGTCCACGACTACCAACTCCATCATACAGCTGCAGACTTGTCAGGATAACTACACTACATCGACTTACTGTATAATATATGGAAGAAGGAACAATATATTTTTGGGCTCAATATTTATTGTGTGTACTTTTCTTTGCGTTTTCTTTTTCTTTGATTTTAATTATTTTAGTTGTAATACCAAAATATTTGAGCTGTAGAGGGTTGAATAAGTGACTTTTATGGCTAATTATTTCTTCATTCTGTTACAGCTCAGTGATACTGTATAACATTTCTCTGTAGCAATATATTGTGCTTCAAAAAATTTTTTATGACAGGCCTATGCAGCTGCGATGCAAAATATATTAATGACAAAAATTCAAGATGGTAAACACTTCAGCACATTTTATCTCAACATATGCATCATCTTTTTATTCCCTCATCGGGCACAGCCGACATTAATCTGCTTCTAAAGAGGGAGAGGAGAGTTGGGATGACAGTGAAGTTTGGTGTTGAAGAGGAGGATAAGCGTGCTCTAGATTGCTGTCAGGAGATTGCTGTTGTCAGACAAATGGGAATGGAGAACGCTTCTGAAGAACAGGGATACACCCGAAAGCCATCAATCACAGAATGCCGAGGCCTTTGCGCTCCCAACCGCACAAACAAACCCTCGCAACACATGCAAAATAGCCCCGTAATACACCGATAAATCAGTCCAAATGAAGAGAGACCAGAAAAGGCATGAATTAGATGAGTTTTTCAGCCCCAATTACAAACACTTTGGTGTAAGATGGCCATAAACTAGAGCTAGTAGTTTACAGCTCAACATTTTCAGGAATTGACATAATATTTCACCAGGCAAGCAATATCAAGCAACATAGTTTTTGCTTAAAGACCTGGAGATCATAAACACAAAATAAGATATAGCCGATAGAGGCATGTATCCTAGGGTTGAACAATAAATTAAACTGAAATAGCCGTATTATTTGCAATTATGAAACTGCACAGTGCACATTGTAAAGGCATCCAGAAGCTTTATCATTTGAGAGAAGACTGAAATACTGAAAAAAGGTAAACAAATAAAAGACAAGAAATTTTGTTCTTTGCAGAGGACATTCTAATATATATATATATATATATTAGGGCTTTGACTTTTGCCCAAAAATCATATTCGAAGTTCGTTTGTTTATTAATATTAATATTCGAATATATTTGAATATTAACCCGCGGCCCGCAACCCGCGGCTCCAGAGCCGCATGTGGCTCTTTCATCGTTCTGTCGTGGCTCCCTGTGACTTTGGAAAATAATAATGAGTATTTAATTACATTGTATTTTTATTTTAGTTTGTTCGTTTTTAAATGTGAATCTAAAATTGTAGATAATGGTAATCTTGTAACATTTAAATAAAACGTTTTTAATATTTTTGTCGCTCAAAACATGCGTCAAAGCCGCTGATGTGCGCCACCCGCACACACTGGCAGCCCGGACTTACCGGACTTATTTTCGGCCCAATGATGGATAAATCCAAGAAAAGAAAAGTTTCTGAAGAAAACAGAACGCTTAATGCTACGTGGGTAGATTCATTTGCTTTCACGGCTGATGAGACTGGTACACGCGGTACACGCGGTACACGCGATAAAATGACGACGGACACAGAAGCAGACGCATTTTTGGTTCGCTGCGGGTGGATAATTTAAGTGTGGATTTTTATTTCCTACGAGGACGACTCAAATAATAATGTGTTTAATGCAGCTTTGCGCACATTTGTTTACGTTATACAGAAACGAAACTTAAAACCACATGGCTCATTTGCATAAACTAGAAGCGCTGAAAAAACAGCTCGCTCCTTGTGCCGCTGATGCGGTCAGCTTCTGTCGACTAAAGGGCAGGACTCAGTGGAATATGCGTGTTCTTTCTGTGACTGAGGGATGTTCTGCCTATGGTGAGTCTGTTCTGTGCTTCTATCGCGTTGGAGATGTTTATGTTAAACTTTTCGAACAGGTTCGAATATTAAGGGCTTCGTTCGAATATCTCCATTTTTTTAAATATTCAAATTATATTCGAATAAGAAGTTCGGAGTCAAAGCCTTAATATATATATATAAAAATGCTGCCTTATTAAATGATAATTGCGGCAACTCAAATTGTGATTTCCATCTGATTGTAATATATTGTGCAGGTCTGTGCAGGTTCCATCACTTAGACGGTTTTATTTAGAATCAGTCATCTACAGTAAATATCCTATCCCCACTGGGTCCTGTAAAACCTAGTCACAACGCTTAAGGCATTTGAACCTTTGTGTTAATGTAACATTAAATTAGTTCATAATGCTTCTAGATTCATACACTGAATCTCAAAAAAATTGTCCAGCCGAATTGTACACAAATATCTCACTAAAACATTAAAGGACCCATATTACACTATTTTACATACCTGTGATTGTGTTTTGTTTCATTCACACATTTAACACCAAACACTCCATATTTAGGCTGTGTTCTTCTTTTAAACAGAAAATACTCTGTTCCACCTTGTGATGTCATGTGTAACACAGGAAGTGCTCCACTGTGTTTTTGAACCGCATACTTCATCAGTAGAATCATTTGGATATTTTCAGTCCTGGAATTGTCAGTCTCTACTAAACAGAAAGTAAAATGTAGCAGTTAACTTAAGAACTACCATTTCATGACATCGCCAGGTGGATCAGAGCATTATGAGCTTTGGAGATGTACACTAAATAAAGGATTACTCAAACATGTGTGAATGCAACGAAACACAACTCCAGGTATGTTTTTGAGGAAGTAACAGTATTCTAACATAGGTTAAAGCTCACAAGAGTCCATTTTGTATAATAAAGAACATTTCATGATTAATTCAGAGTCTCATAATGGTCTTTTGTGTCATCATATTAAAGGTGTGCTTCAGTATTGTGTTCTATTCCATTGAACTATGGGATTTTCTGATAATTACATTTAGTTTAACCACTTTACACAGCACCTTAAATTTTCAGAATTGGGATTTTAAAAAAGTTGTTGGCTAATCTGCCAATATAGCAGAGAAGAGATTAATTTGAATTTTGCATAAGGTTGGCTGATACAAGTCTTAAGGATAAACCAGTCTAAACCCGGACCGGAGAAGGATTGAGATAAAGGGGATTAGCAGAGAGTTGTACAGTGCGCCACATCCCAAACTACTGGAGTAAAAAGTCAGGGTCCTCTGGCGAACATCTGTGGTATCAGCGTGGGACCTCGTAAAACCTATTGTGTGTGTGTGTGTGTTTGAGAATGTGATTAACTAGATAGGGCTAAGTGGGCTTTCAATTCTCCACTCCTATTACACAACAATGACACTTTTAGGAAAATCACTGAAGCTGATAGCATTGAAAACCGCGCTATAAACAGTGGAAGATAAAAATGTAGTAATTCGGCAGAACCTCTTTGCCCCGCGGCTGGATTTATTTGCTTCTAATACACAGCCCATCATAATTTTTGTTTTATTTGTTTGTTTTCAAGATGAATTCCTGTGGCATCTAGCTTCAATCCATTAACCTCTTCACAGGGCAGATGATTCCCCTGGTTCTGGTACATGCAAAAAAATAAAAATCGCCCAATCTCATATATTGTCTGTTCTCTCTGTTGTGATTTGGCTGCTAGCAATACCGCGGCTAACAAATGAAACGTCGTGGTGATTTATGTTAGCGTGCAGTAGTTGGCTCGTGTTGGTCTGAGCAGTGTTAATGAGTGTGGCCGCCTGTAGATTAACTAACAGGAGCCCGCTGGAGGAAATTACACTTCCTCGTCACAACCTCTGGCTATGGCCCTGGAGAGTTTTCTATCAGACGGCAGACGGCAAGCTTTTAACCTTGAGCCGCCAAATGGCAACCAATGAGCTCCCTGTCGCGTGGTAGACACTATTTCTCAGGGCCCTGTCTGTGTTTGACTTCTTCTTATCAACAGACTTAGCTTTGGCCGCGATTCACACCTTTTAACGCTCAGTTAATATCTTCATTCTCTGGATTTGAATGCCTTTCTTTCTGATTATCAGTGTTTTTTTCCTCTACAGAAAATCTATTGGCTCACCATTCTGTGCCTTCGCTGCAATCCTATCTCTCCCTCCCTTCTGTCCTGCTCACAGTATTTGTATGCTGCTCCTCGCTGCAACACCTCATTAATTCATACTCTCCTCCAGCCTCCTTCACCCCCCCTTTCAGGAGCCACACAATAAATGCAGAGAAGAGGGCACGGGCTGAGGTGACTTCTGCCGAGCATATAAAGGAGCTTTGTTAAATAAAAGTCTGCATGTGCATTAAATACACTTACCTTGACACTGCGTGCTGTCCGATGAGGGTTCATAACCAGCCATGCACGTGCACGATCCAACAGGAACCATCCACTCTCCATCTCCGTTGCAGTACAACTTTAGAGGCACGGACACCTCCATAGCATTGGTGACGCAGGCCCCAGGTGCGATCACCAAAGAGGTGGCCTCCGCCCCTGTTGCCGTTTCAGGGAAGACAGCAAAGTTGGCAATAGTGGTGGAGCACTTCTTGAAGAATACGCGGACTGAAATGAGAGACATGCAAGCACCCAGGTCTTGGAAGGCCAGGTAGAAGCCGACTTTGGACAGAGGGCCAAAACTGCGCACTTTGGTGTTTATCCTGCCCGCTTCGAGAAGGGAGAAGCTCTCGTCCGGAGCGATGGTGTCCACCTTGACATATGGGTTTTCTCTCCACTGGGGGCTGGTGTCCGTGGCCGTGTCACCATCAGACTCGTAATAAAACAGGTTGAAGGTCTCTTTACAGGAGCCGGGGATGTTGGGGATGCTTGCACAGTCACGCACAGAGAACTTGAGCTCCACGTAGACCCGCAGCACGCCTTTACGGGGGATGAAGTCCGTCCGGAGCCAGTTGTTCTGGTTGGGTTGGCGGACGTTACACACCTGGTAGGTTCGAATGGGGCTCATGGAGTCATCGTAACCGCTCACCTCCTCCCACTGCATACACAGAGACAGGAGCATGGGCACAGAGGAACACAGATGCACAGAAACAGGAGGGGAAGACAAGGCAAGGACACACAAAAGAAACCTCTGATGTAATGGGACTTAATTGTGATGTGCTGCCAACATGAGACTTCCAAAGGGGTTTAATTAACATCATACAATGAAACATTAATAAGTAGATGGATGCACACAGAAGATAATTGGCGTATTTGAATGATTGTTCAATTCCTGTGTAGATTATTAGTGAATCTTTTGTCCCTGAAATGTTCGTTCTGAAGACTGGACATGACCTTACTGTCTGTGTGACCTCATGAAACAATGGAGCCTAAAAAAAAGAGTGGTGCTATAAACTATACCTATTTCACAGAGTAATAAGCTTCACAATCGAACATTCTAGATTAAAATGGTAAACTTAACACCTATCTGATTTATGTAAAACTTGCATGTAGAATGACAATTAAAAAACTTAACATTGTGAGAACCTTGTTAAACAGGAGCAAGAGAGTTGAAATTATGTGGCTTGAATTTTGGAAGTTAAAAGCAAATGTTGATACTTTTTTAAGTAAAAAGTAGTAGAGTTAAATTCTACTCGTGTTGGATTTAGCAAATAAAACAATGAATTGTCCAATATGGGCCTTGTGAAATCAAAGTAAATATATTTCTGCCTTTCTCTTTTCCTACATTTAAGTGTGACTATCCAAACCTATTGTCTGGGCTCCTTCCTCATCTCTCCTTTGTTCATATAAACCGACCAATCCGATCGAGCCTTGAGAGAGGAGCCTCAGCTGGACTTGATCACATGACCATATCAACCATGATACTGATGTCATACCTCATCACAAACCCACACTGGCTATTTTATTCACAATAAAAAAACTGTGATTATTTGACTCTTTTATTTTCTCATGCATAATTGTCTCTGTCAATTGCGGTTAAATAATGTTAATATAATATGGTCTAAACACAGCTTTTGAAAATAACAGGCATGTGTGATGTTGAAACGGAAGCACGCGTCCAAATGTGTGATCCGCGTGAAAGGCCGGTGACGAATAATTTGCAGCTAAAATGCTTTTAATTGCTTGAATCGCTCAGAAAATTCCAATCATTATGGACTATTAATAGGCAAAATTTTCCCATTAGAGACATTTCACGCGTTGGGCTCATTTGAATAACAGTTTGGATCGCGATCATGAGTTAAAGGTTAGGACGAGGATGTTGCAGCTGTGGCGTGTGCTGCTCAAGACTTTATTTGAGCAAGTGCCTACAGTCGCTATTAAAGACTTCTATAGGAGCCGGATCCAGTGCTGCAGTGGGGATAGCGCAATCAAAATGGCCTCAAGAAGAGATTTGGTTTCTTTAACATATAAATTTGTTATCTTGGAGGAGATAAATGAGAGGATCAGAGTGGAAAGCCGTACAAGTCCCTGCGTATAACATCTATAATGCAAACAGATACTTATGTATTAAAATGCCTATATAAATGCACCGCAGTCTGTATGATTGTCCTGCATGGAAGCACACAGAAGAATAATATATAGAAACTTAAGATGAAGGCTTCAACATCTGCAGTGTCATTTTATCTCATGCATAAGATAAGCACATGGGCTCCACGGTGCAATGAGGAAAAATCAAGTTAATCAAATTAACTATTAAAAGATAGGAGAGACTTAAAACTTTTCTTTCATCATTCTTCATCATTTAAACCACAGATAAAGAAGAATATGTGATTTTAAATGTGGGGCCTAACTTTAGTTTTCATACTACTCTTTTTTGTAGGCCACGATAATACATTTTGAAGCACGATATATTACTACAGTGAAATATAACGATAAACGATAACATTGAAACTACTTTATGACACTGACACAAAAACAAGATACTGCAAAGAAATTGTACACATAAATACTGAGCCCAAAAATATATTTAAAATAAAATGTGTTTATTATGACAGGCCTACTTTTTTGCAATATAATGTTTTTAAGTGCTTTGTGCTTACTTATTCTGGTGGGTGTAACAAAATGGTGCCATATGTTAAAGGTGCATGTTACTTTTTGGCTAGGTGTCCGTCACCTTCTTGTTCCTTCTTGCATATGCCAGGAATGTTCCATAGTATGACATTAAACAGCTAAACCTTTCATGTATTAAATTACAGGTGGATTCATAGCTCAAAAATACCTGGAAAAACAGGCATTCTGACTGTGAGCGGGGTTGCGTCTCCAGAGATCAGACCTGTAAATTGGTCTGGTTTGGTCTTCATGAAGATAGAAAGGCTTAAACCATATTGTGAAACATGCCAGACAACGCAATAACAACTCTATGGAGAAAAGCATTTGATGGACCCTCCACCAGAAAAGTTACACAATGCACCTTTACGGATACAAGTTCAACATCTGTATCAAAAATAATAAAACTTGACCGATATAGTTTTGGCTACTGATATCCGACCAATAACATGTTAATCAGAAACGCCAACCTGTTTTGTTTACTATTAGTTTACTTTAGGTATGACAAACCCATACCTACAATATAAAAGAATGGTCTGAAACATTTAAAAGAATCTCTTCACCAATCTAAAGCCTTGTCTAAATCTAAACCAGTTTAAAAGTAACTAAAACTAGTGACTGCTAGCTATTAAATCAGCCTTCTTAAACATGTAATACGTAATGTTTCCTCATCAAAGAGATGCCAAACTGCGCACCCTAAATTACTATGTAGCACATGAATGGTCCATGGATGAAATGCACATGTATAAAAAGGTGTGTAAATTCCATTGACCAACTGGAGAAGGACTAAACCTGTGTTTGGGACAAGGCCGGGCTGGTGTCCATGGTGACAGTGCTGTTTTAAATAGTGAATAACATTAGACTATGATAAATGGCATCGGTGGTCAATATATTTAGTCCATTAGGAAGTAACTTTGTGCCAAGTCAGTCTTTTTTCTTACTAATTCCCTCTTGGACCAAATGCTTAGTTTCCATAACAAATGAGTTCAGTAGAAATTGATTATTTCAACAGGAAAAAAAATGCATAACTCATCTCACGTCTCTGAGTCGGCGTGCAATTTACTCCCAAACGATGAGCCCCACATCAGACGCCACGCCGTCGTAAATCACCAGCAACACTTTGACGCTCAGGCTGACAAATATGATAATTGCGGCCGGAGGAGCGGGTCTGCCCCTTCGCCTGTGACATATGACTTCATAGCATGGCAGGACATACGCGACTGGCCCTCGGATGCGAAAAAACTAGGGGGGAAGCAATGAGCAGCACTGCCTAGGCCCGTTTCCATGGCAACCCAGCATTTCCATTGACTGACTTTGCGCTCACGTAGGGAAGACAAATTACACTGGCCGCGAGTGGGGGAGGTCTGTCAGGCTGTTAGCCCTGGGGTCAAATTCATGTTGTTTTATTTTCTCACCATTCCTATAGGGGGTATCAGCTGAAAACCTTAATTCCTGCCCGTAATGCGCTCTTGGGTCTGTTATTATAAAAGACACAGACACATGCTTTCAATTACCGGTGCTCTGTCCTGGGGAGACCAAAGCTATACCTAATCTACAGCGTATTAGATTGTTTGCCCATTTGATTGTGTGGAAAAGTGAATGCTGATTCTTCCTGTTTGTGAAGTTGGTGAGATTAGGTTACACGTATAATGAAAATGTCACACATAATCTGAAATTAATCTATTGAGAGTATTCATGTAAAAGAGTGATCATTCAGGTCCTCATCATGGCTCGACTCGTTTGTACCGTGAATACCTTTTCTCATTTTTTCCTTCAGCAAAAGTGTGCTGGGTCGTTATGTAGGCACCCCAAACAGCACCACTAGTTAGGGGAGTTAACACAGACTGTTTATACAAATGGAAGTAGCTAACCTGCTAACCATCACGTTCAAAATAGGAAGTGTTCATGGAGGTGCTTCCAGCTCCAGCGATTGTGTTTCCATTGACTTGTCACTTTCTCTCTGTAACTGTGGCCCTCGTCATTTAGGTCTTAAAGTTTTCGTATTAACCCTCTCCACATGATCTTGGTGCTTTTATTTTGTTATTTTGTCCGTAAATAAATTTCTGTAAATAAATTCCTAATATGGACCTGGTTCCAAATTCCCCTATAAGCGCTAACATCGTGAGCTTTATTTGACTGGAGCCGAACACTATAGGTGATATCACACTCACTTAGTCCACTTCTATGAGGCTAACACTACACACACACATACTGGCCCACTAAACAACCACATGTAGGCTACAGTGTGATCGTCACCTCTGCATTAAACACAATGCAGGTCTGTTGTGTGTCCCCTCAGGCGTCCAGCAGCCTGTTTGACGTCATGTTTTTGTATTGACTTGGCACTCCTGAGTTGTTCAGTTTCCTAATGATGCACGCTTGTCTGTTAATAACGGGATTACACAGCAAAAACTAAAGTCTAGCCAAGTTTAAATTACTTCACTATGATTTGAGTTAGGATTACTTGAATTCATTATTGTATCATGATTTAAGTTAGGATTACTTGAATTAATAATTTATAATGATTTAAAATTACTTGAATTAATAATTTTATCATGATTTGAGTAAATTTCACTTGACAAATAAAATTATCTACCAATGGAACAAGACTTTTTGTACTTAAAATATGAAAATACCTCTTGCTACACTTACATAAAAAAGTAACTAAGTAAAATGTGAATTCATTTAAGTAATTTTAACTTACCTAGACATTGTTTTTTACTGTGTATATAAGACTAAGTTGATTTCACGAATTTTTACACAAATTTTTACACGAATCAATTTGACTATTCTTAGTATAGTTAGTAAGTATAACATACTGTGGACTCCTATTACTTTACAATGCCATACAATATGTTTCTTATTTGCTTTTGTAGTAGGTAAAGAAAGCCAACATGCATGACACAAAACAAAGGCATAAAACAGTAGGAGGTGAGTGGTTGGAGGGAATCTGGGCCCTATTAACAAGCAAATGGAACAAATGCTTACAAAAACACAGGAACACACATGCACTCATTATTACACTCACCCCACTTTCTGGAAACGTGGTCCATGCCAGCTCTGTGGTTGCCCACCGACTGTCCATGAGGGTTTCTGCAAATTAAGAGTAGGAGGATATAAGGTTGACAAAGTGGAAATAAAGAGCGCAAGGAGGTACAAAACTAAATCACCAGCAAAGCATTACGAACCCCACAAGAGTTCTTCCCTGGAAAAGATGCATCGAACTAACTTTCTCACCTAACCTCCACCCACGCGGCCTGCAGTTGTTTCAAAATCTTGACAATGGAGGGCCTATCTATGGTGCAGACTAATTAAAGCTACTGTATGTGTTTGGCAAATCACACACGTTTCAATATTCATTTGTGGGAATGAGAACAAAGAGGATAAGGGCCTTCTTTTCTAGAGTAGAGCATGAAAAGGTCAAGGAAGTAATCTAATATTTCAATTAAAAAAACACACTTTGCAGTTTATATAGGAAGTAATCAAGTATTCATTAAAACAGTTATATTCATGCGCTAGAAGGAAGTAGCAATATAGCTGAGAAATGTGCTTTATTGTTCAAAAGCATACATGCAAATGGTTTCTCAACATCAATGTGAACTGTCTACATTATTTATTTATTCATGTGGGTTAGAAGAACTAGTAAGAACTACGTAACAATACATTCAATTGACCAGTGATACAACGTGTGTAGCTGTTTGGTCACGTGGACAGAAATTAACTTCTTCTGAATATCTTTAGAATAATCTTGAGCTGTGTCAGAACAAGTATAAAACCATATTGACTAGAAACACCCATGGACCACTGTGAAACCTCCCTACATGACTGAGAGATTACACAGATATATTAGTAACACCACATGGTAATACAAAAGAAAGTGCTATTATTTAATGTTGGAAATCAGATTCTATTATTTAAGAAAGAGTGTTTTTATTATCATTGTCTATTGAAATAAGTATTGATTATTGAGTTTATTTCTATGTATTGAAAAAGAGTTAGAAATATTAGTATTGTGACAACACTACCAACCATAATAAACAATGTGGTTCGAGCAACGCATTTATTAGACCAGCAGCTTGAAAGAGTCAATAGCTCTCAGAGTCTGCTGTCGGCTGTCATTGTATTTAAAGAGCATGGCGTCTTAGACATCAACTGCTTACGTCTCAAGTGGCAGCATTCAACATAAAATGCCACTCACATTATAGTTATATACATATAAAAGCTGTTTCTGCTGATCTGGTTTTGAGGTGGGTGTATGCATTGGACACCTGCCTATCCCAGTCAAACTTATTGATTCAAATTGATTCAAATATACAATTAGGCCCGTCACAATAACAAATATTAACGCATGATATATTGCCACAGAGATATACTGTGATAAATAATAATATTCAGACTACTTTATGCTACTGACACAAAGCAGGATAATCCCAGTAAACCAATTTTTAAAGAAACAGTATCATTAAAAAGCCTGAGCTGCAACAAATAAACGGCGGAATGAACTGTTATTTATTCTACTCTCTACAGCTCAAATCTTACGTTACTACATAAAAATTGCTAAAATCTCCCCACTATTGCAAAGAAAACGTATACATGATAAATACTGAGACCCAAAATATATTGTCCAAGCGATCATATATTGAATGATAAGCAGTGATTGGAGGAATACTGTGAAAATGTATTTAGTTACAGAATACTGAATGCCTGCATTAATATGTATTTTGTAATGTATTCTGATACATGATCCAATCAGAGTACTGTATTCTGAGTACACTAAATACTTTTACATCAAGTTGCATATAAATTATAGTGTAAAGATGCAACATAGGATTAATAACAGCTTTATATTTGTTTGACTATTTTTAAACCTATCACTAATTGGAGATGGAAAAATCAAATTTTTTCACTGATTATGTGCAGTTTGAAGTCTAAATTACATGGTCAAATACTTTAATGTATTCCTTTGATTTTAGAATTTTAGAAGTAACTGTATTCTGAATACCTCCAAATGAAAAAGTAACTGTACCAGAATACAGGTACTCAAAATGAGTGAGTGTGTTTCTGTTATTGTCATACATGTGTCCTTTGTTTATTATTTAGTTTTGTATTTTACATGGTTTTATCTCTTGTCTGCAAAGAAAACTAAACTCTAAAAAAATTTCTAAAAGATATAGTAATTATGATGACAGGCCTATATACAGTTAAATGTCACCACCTACACGCACATCTTTTGGCAATGGGAGGCACGGACTGAACAGAAACTCCCAGATGTAGCTAAGGCAATTAATTGAACAGGAAAGGCAAAGACAAATGAATGCCACTTGGTCCATAAAACGGATCCATTTGGCTGCGACAGTTACAGGGCTGTCTCTCCCTCGACGCAGAGAGGTGAGAGCAGGACAAGCCGTAATCACAGCAGAGCGGAGAATTAACACTCTGATCAATGAGCATTGTTGTCTGGGCCTCCGTCCGCTCCTCACCTGGCTGGCTACAGGCCCCCGAGTCCATCACAGCTCCTCAATAGGACTACAGCTGTCTCCGCTCGCACACATTGTTTCCTGCTTGTTTGCACGTAATCGCGGACAATTACACTTTCTTGTCAACGAGACTTGGTGACACAATGCCTGCTGTGCGCCATTTGCTCACAAGTTGTTGATAACAGCCCTAAAAGCGGGGTGCGAGAGGCTAAACAAGAGTAGAAGACAACAGCAGCGGGAGGGGAGGAACGCTTTAACAGATATTGTGCTCTACTGTATGTTTCTGGTTTCACTGAGAGGCTGATGAGGCATGAGCTAACTTTGAGAATAACTAGTCACCTCTTTATAACAAGTCTTGGGGTGACACTCATTACTTAAAAATTCAATCCAAATGTATGTATCGTAAAGGGCTTATATTGCATTATTTTCTGATCTATGCTATAATGTTGTTTCCTCATCACAAACATACCTGGAGTTGTGTTTTGTTTCATTCACACATGTTTAACACACAAACACGCTGTGTTCGTCTCTCAAACGGAACTGACTGTTCTACCTTGTGATGTCATGTCACAGCTCCAATATTAAAGTCATGAATAAGAACATTTGCATTACTTTTTTTTCATCTATGTAGTTTCACATCTTTTACTTATATTATTTTTTTTCTTTCTACAGCACGGACCTATGACGTTGCAATATACCGTGACAATAAACACTAAAGAGACAAGACAGTCCCATCTTCCATTGTTCCTCGACAAGACAAAAGCATCATAGCAGCTTGTCCTTGGCTTTTGTGCCGGTAATAGAGGCGCTCTGATTGAGTGGAGAGATCATTGGTGCATCTGAGCCCCAGCTATAAGCAATGTTTACAGTCATTACCTAAACCATACTGTGTGTCTTTCTGTGAATAATGAACCGCGAGATAGGGATGGATTACATCTGTGGCATTCAGCTTTGGAGGGTTTTCAACACAAGACAAAACCCGCATTGATCACATTATCGGGTAAATATGGGTGTCAGCCTATTTATCGATGTGTTGTGCTCCTCAAAAAAGCTCACGGTGGCCTCTTTTGTCTGCTGGTAATAAATAAAGAAAACAAATAACAGACTTGAATAAACTGAATTATGATTGTAAAGTGTGAATATAAAAAGGTGGGTAAGTGGTTTCTTCCATCACACCTCAAATGGGTAAAATTAATGCACATATTTTAAACAGGGCTTTCACAACAAGAAAGCATAAAAGCATTGTTACATTGGTATGCATGGAGATGTTTTAGAGGGTTTGTTTGAATGATAAAGCGTATTTGCATGGCTACACCAGGCCCAGAGCGGATCACGGATGAATAGAGGCGGACTACATGCCGTTGATCCCAGGATGATCCCAAGGGTGCCTGATCGGGTGCAGCTCCTCTCTCCTCCTCCCACTACTGCCCACAAGCACACTCAGCCTGAATTGTAAGTGTGTGGAGTGACGATGCAAAGTGTTAAAGCAGACATATTATGCTTTAACACTTTGCATCGTCACTCCACACTTTTATGAGATTTTAACCATGACATAATGATATTCCCTCATCAGTAACCTTCTCCGGGTTTTGTATTTTGATTTATTTGTGTACTGTATGTTTGAGTAATCAATAGCCTGTGTTTTTAGGCTTAAAGCTGCAAAATCTAGCAAGGGTTTGTGAGAGCTATAGGAACAAGTTACAAACATTTCAATATCTAATTTCTTTACTGTTTGAAAAGCAGGTAACCCAATTTTAAGTACTCTGTTTGGACTTATCACCTATGCAAGCCCACAGTTCTGTTGTTTATTAGACTCTGGGTTATACATAAATAAAAATTTGCTGCTTGCTATAATGAAAAAAACTCTAAGAAAGGGCAGGGGAGAAGCAGCTCTGGTGAGCTTTAAGTCAATGCCTTCAAGTTTCTAGATCAGGGGTCGGCAACCCGCGGCTCTTTCATCGTTCTGTTGTGGCTCCCTGTGACTTTAGAAAATAATAATGAGTAATAAATTACAATGTATTTTTATTTTAGTTTGTTCGTTTTTAAATGTAAAACAAAAAATTGTAGATAATGGTAATCTTATAACATTTAAATAAAATGTTTTAAATATTTTTGTCGCTCAAAACATGCGTCAAAGCCGCCGATGTGCGCCACCCGGCACACACTGGCAGCCCGGACTTACCGGCACCTACATCAGCGGTATGATTTTCAGCCCAATGATGATAAATCCAAGAAAAGAAAAGTTTCTGAAGAAAACAGAACGCTTAATGTTACGTGGGCAGATTCATTTGCTTTCACGGCTGATGAGACTGGTACACGCGGTACACGTGATAAAATGATGATGGAGCACAGAAGCAGACACATTTTTAGTTCGCTGCGGGTGGATAATTTAAGTTTGGATTTGGATTTCCCACCAGGAGGATTCAAATAAGAATGTGTTTAATGCAGAAGTGAAACTTAAAACCACATGGCTAATTTGCATAAACTATAAGCGCTGAAAAAACAGCTCGCTCCTTGTGCCGCTGATGCGGTCAGCTTCTGTCGGACTAAAGGGCAGGACTCAGTGGAATATGCATGTTCTTTCTGTGACTGAGGGATGTTCTGCCTATGGTGAGTCTGTTCTGTGCTTCTATCGAGTTGGAGATGGTTCATGTTAAACTTTTCAGAGATTATACGTGTGCAGGTCGTACTGTGCAGCGCAGTTCTTTATTTCACTCATGCACTTTATTTATGTTGCTACTGTTGTGATGAAAAGACTGAAAGGTGTAAATAATTCTCTTAAGACTCGCGCTTATGAGCTGTAGTGAAGGATGGTGCTTGTTGTAGTCCGTTTTCTGGGAGTTGTAGTTTTGCCTGTAGTTCCCCTGGTTAGCGCTGGTTTAGATGTCAAAAGGGTTTTGTGGCTCCGGGTGTTTTCTTTTCTGTAGGAGACGGTCCAAATGGCTCCTTTAAATACTCAATATTTAAGGTTGCCGACCCCTGTTCTAGATCAATATTGCAGTTTACAATAATAATGATCTAAATGTAATAGTATATGCACTGTGTAGCAAAAAATACAATATGTCTTGAAAAAGAACAAAAAAGTTTGACCTGTGTAAGCAGAATCGCACCCTCCTCATGTGAAGCACTACTCAGAATAGCAGAGAACTGACTGCAGGAAATCAAGCGTTTCAAGCTGACCCCATCACCAAAGAGAGACTTTTCTGAACCTGCAGTATCTACAGAAAGAACAGTGCCATTCTGTTATAATGTGCATACTGTCAATGCAAGTGGGCAAACCAAACTACTGTTATGAGTAATATTATGTTTTCAAATGGAAGTAATTGTAACATATGCATTTACTGTTATTCTATCTATGTAAAGGTATGAGGTGAGGTAAGTGCATAACTGCCCTTTGAGTCAGATCTTGTTCAGTCTTGCTCAGGTTTTAAGTGTATTTTGGTTATTTGCCTCTTGTATTATTACTACCTATATTTTTGCTCTTTTTTATTATTACTATTTCTATTTTTGCTCTTTGCTATTATAATATATTGTATACTGTGGATCAATAAAGTTTGTCTAAATCTATGTCTAACTTAAAACCTTACTTACTTACTGTAACTACTTATCGTTAAATAAATGTTCGACAACGGTCTTTGAACTCTATTATGTTAATCTTTTCTTGGCACTACTTTTTACATAAACATTTAAGCTGTTGAGGGTTGAATAACTGCCATATCCATGACTCATTTTAATGAAATACTAAAATACTAAATACTCAAGTGCATTTCATTTATTGTTGGTGCTCCTGTGGTTCATTTAGAAAAGGATTTACTGGGATTATGCAGCTTTCTGGTTAATGTGACATAAAGTAGCTTCGGTATTGTTCTATATCAATAAAATGCATCTAATGTGTTCTTTTGACAGTATCATGACAGTTACGCCCTGTTTACTCTTTTGTAATAATAATCACTTGTATACCAATGACTAGTGTTTATAGAAATACGCATCGCTATTGACAATCCGGTGTGCTTCCTAGTTTGAGAACAGGGTCCTTATGTAGACTTGGGTTGGTCGTGTTCAAGTCCTGGTTTAATCCTGGTCTAGTCCAAGTTCAGTTCTGGGTTTTGCATAGATCCAATTTTGCTGTAGTGTGTGTACATGTGTGAATGCGCCATTTAAGTCATTTGCTGGAAAGTGCTTAAAAATAATGCCAATATTTAAGTCATGTATAAATTCACTGATGCAAATTTTGTGACTTACTGGACTTACTTCGCTTTTTGAAGCTAAAGTTTCGCTACCAACCAGTTTCTTCACACAAGATATCTGTCACAAGCTTTGAAGAAGTTATGTGATTTTTAGTGAAACACTGACTTCAAAAAGCTAAGCAGGTCCAGTTGTTTTCATTTAACTCGCCTGTAAATCATGTATAAGAACATTTTGCACTACAAATCATTAGCCTAATGCTACGCAGACTGTACTGGCACCAGTGGAGCAGTGGACTTTTCTCTAGTGTTAAAATCCAGAGGGTGATATACAGTAGTACTTCACGATCTCTCAGGGGCTATATGTTTACTGAAGCTGACCAGGCATTGACCATATTGCAAGAGAAGAGATATTTTAGAACTTTGTTGCAATATACTTCTCTAGTTAAACATCTGAGTCCAATCTCGTCCGCACACAAAAGCCAAAAAATAATTTCTGGTCAAAAGCAGGCTCTTTACGTGAATGTTCTGTCATGTCACTAAACCCCGGCTCCAGGTTGTACACCCCACCCCCCCTACTCTGTTAAATTTACTAGACCTATGAGATTGCTTTGCTGCCATAACTCAGATCTTGAAATCCCCCCAATATGCCATAAAACTACACCAGACCCAAGCCATTCTGCCCCAAGGGGTAGTAGAACAATGCAGACCGGCACCACCCATGGCATTTACTGTTTTTCTAATCACCAGGGTTGGAAATGTCATGCAATTCTGGATTCGTGGCATGCACACTTTGGGGGAGTACATCTATATGATTTATGTTTTATTCACTTTGTTGGACCGGGAGCATCACGAAAGCAGAGAGAGCTTTACACTGACACTTGCAGCCATCAAGCAAACATATGAAATATTAACAGCCATACACCATCATGTGTGTGATCAAATATGAAGTTGTAAATAACTTCTTGTTTATGGGGGATGCTTTTGAATGTGTAGGTCTGATTTCACAGTACTAAGAAAGGGTAGTTTTTGGTCAGCCATCATTTTGCATGGTTAAACAATTATTTCAGGCTTCCCTCACTGATTTTGGCCTATTATCAAAACATAATGGCACAAAGACTATAAGGAATGTTTGGAAGTGTTACTTTGTTTTCATATTGTTATATATCTATATTGCCTAATTCTGCGACACCACAATAAGATATAAATTCATAATTCACATTCAATTAAAGCTTATAATCTGAATAGAGGACCTTTTAAACCAAAATCAGCCGACACACAAATATCCACAACCCTGTAATAGTGAGCATGAGGAAGGGCATCTGGCGTAAAGCCTGTATAATAAGCAAATCTATATCAAAACCAGTGCTCACATGAGGAAAATGACTTGCATTTTTATGTTACACTGCTGATTAGCGGCTCAGTAGCAGAGCGGCTGTGCATGACTCCTAAATGATAAATATTTTCAAATAAATAGTTTTGAATAGGATTTGACAGGCAAAACAGATTTATACTGCATCAAAAATACTGAAAAAGTACTTTATAAATAAATAATGTTACATCACTTGAAAACAGGTGTCACAAATTGCATGTTTATTGAGCAGCCCGGTGAGAGGAGGGAATCTTTACTTAATCATTTGCTGTATATTTCAAGCACAGATTTATTGCTCCATCATTTAACCAGAGCTGATTTTGTGTCCTGACTGCAGATAAATCTTGGCCCTAATCAGAGTCTCCTCTTTGTGTCTATGAGTTTGTAAGAGCGGTTTTATTTCTTCATTGTTCACAAGTGTTTACCCAGGAGGGGATTTGTTGAATTTACTAATACAGGGAACCCATTAAACCATGGCCAGTGTGTGCACTCCCAATGAGTTCTAGTGGCAATTGAGGCTATAAATAAAGATGAACTGAATGAAAATCTTTGTGGACAGAAATGCAGTGCCTTGCACTTTTTCCTCCTGCACCTCCACTCTATTAGATTATTTTATAAGATACTTAAGCAGCCATCACAACTGCTTTATGTGAAAATGACTGTAAATAAATGTTATACAATATAAAAGTGTCATAGTTGTCAGGGTTCTTTATTGCAGCCTGTCGGGCTAAAAACTGGAGACAAGTCGTCTGTAAGCTTTTGTAAATACTTCAATTTGCACTCCAGCTTGCATCATCCTCCTCACTTGCATATCTGTAAAAGCTAATCGCAGCCATGTGTCCAAATCCACTGAGTAAGCAGCTAAAGTTGCACGCACAAAACGCGCAGGCTCATTCTCTTAAGTGTGAAGTGCCCTTGGTGCTTATCCTCGGAGGACAAATATTAGTTAACCCCGGCGCTTTGAGTAACAGTTAGGTTTGGGAAACAGCCCGATCATCTCCGTGCAGAGCCCCACAGGGACCGGGAGGACTGCTGCCCGTTGCATTGATTCACTTGCTGACACCAGAATTGATGAGGGATCAAGCTGGCTACGGTCCAGCGGAGGCAGATTGGACAGAGAAGAGGAGAAATAGGGGAAGAAAAAGAAGGGGGAGGTATGTGGAGAAATGTAGCCACAGCTCAGAGGCGGAATAAAGAAGGATGGGTTGGGTGGGAGCGCGTTGCTGTATGTGGTGTGTGGCAAAGGGTGGACTCCCCAGAGAAACACTCCCACTAGAAGCTTCTGGGGACGACTTGTTAAGCCATTGACCTTTAATGTGCACTTGTCGTTTAATACGTTACACATGTTTGTCCCCGGGGCGCTTCATGGAACCGGGACTAGCCCACTCTGACCTGTGCTTAAACATCCAGTATGATTGGCACCTACCACTGCTTCATCCCTCACCCTATTGTGAAGGCATTCGGGTAGCTCTTTTTGGGTAAGATGGGGCAGGTGTGCATCCTCGCCGAGGTGATAGTGGTGGGTGTGACAAGAGGGACAATAGCAACAGGGCAGTCCTCCTCCATCCGCATCGGAAAACACTGAGGTGTCACCAAACACGCTACAGCCACACCACTGGGAATACTTACTTAACTGTGCACGCATGTACATACAAGGGACAACAGTCAGTGCGCACAAAGCCAAAACAGATCGATACATTGACACCACTGATGATCCAAAATCCTGAATGGAGTCCAGTTCAGTGTGGAAAACGAACCCAAACGCATGATAAGAAAACAATGCCAGTTTCGCAGCCAAATATTCTAAACATATCTCCTAAGTAAAAATCCAGGGGCTTACCTTCTACAGCCAGGACCACGGGAACAACGAAGCTGCACAGCCACAGCAAGTAATCCATTGTCATAAACCAGGCGTTTGCAACATGAAGAACAGTGTGAGTTGACTTGGATGGAAGGATGGAGACTCAGACGCACACCGCAGCAGCCGAAGAGCTTTTTGTTCCTCTCATAGTGCAGAGAGAGGCGCGTTTACCGCCCCATAGCCGTGAATATCCTCTTTCAAAATGTCTAAATTCATAGGAAAAAATCTTATTTTCCCACCCAGGTACTGATGTTGTAGCCGCGGAGTTGTAGACGGTACGGTGCACCCCTTTGGCGTCCCTTCTTTATGTTACTTTACCAACACCGAACCCCCTTCGTCCAGCGGCGCATCTTGGCACCACAGCACCCCGCGCGTAAAGGCTATACCCGACTGCGAACTCCGCTGGGTCCACGGTGATAAGCCCGCAGGTTTGTTCCGACCAACTCCGCGTTTAGCTCTACTTCAGTAGTGTGAGACGTGCGTCGGAATGGCAACAGTGGGACAGAGTCTTACACCGCGGGGGCTGGGGGCTTCAGCAGCGGCAAGACACGAGAGAGAGAGAATACGAGCTTCCGGTGACCGCCTACACAATAAAGACACCATTTCTGTGGATTCAAGGTGCATAATTGGCTTTTTGTTAAAAATAGATCAACGTAGGAACGCTCCATCGTTAATAGGCTTATATTGTAGGCTAATGTTTAAAGTTTTACATAGATCTTTGAAGCAGTTTCTCTGAGACTGCGTAGGGAAATTACTGCCAATTTACATCCCTTTGTTATTTAAATTGGGTAGTAGCCTATTGGGTTTCATTCGGCTTTTCAGTTACAAATTAGACAAAAACGAACTAACAATGAATCAACAAATCTGTCTCAACGTGGAACAGGGGAAAAGATTAGCTTAACAATTATTTGGAAACTTTCACTTCCAATGTTCCCCGTTATCTACCACGACCCCTCTCCCTTGGCTACAGAATTTATGTGTTTTCTTGGGTAGGCCTGCTTAAATGTAGTTTAGCTTGATCTTGTGGGGATTCTCAACATGCTTCTTTGATGGAGAAGTTATTGCTTTGTCTAAATATTTCATAGTATGAAGCTGGACTTGTAAATCATCTTGTATGAATTTATTAAGCTAAATTAAAGATGTTTGAGAAAAAAAAAAAAACATTACTGTGAGTTGGCTCGCCTTTACACAGATGGCAATAGATATGTAATGCCATAGTAGCCTTAGTAACAAAAAAAAAACAAAAAAAAAAAAGCATCTCAATGAAGAAACAGATGGCGTACTCCCCACCAAAAGTTACAACGTTCACCTTTAAATTAGGCTATGGATCTGTGCACAGACTTGTAAGGAGTAGGCAGTGTTTCAGCCCATTATACTCTGCCAGTAAGTGCGTGGTGAGAGCTTAAATAAAAAAAAACAACAACATGCAAACATGTTCAGAAATGTGTGTTTACCCTAAATAAACATGAACGCAGTAGCACGTGAGAGAGCCTGGTGGTGAGTCTCCACGTGTGAGTCACTATCAGTTCACCCCTCATGATGTCATGCTCCACCTGCCGTCAGGGCAAGGTTACTGGAACAGCTCGTAAAAGAAATCACTGGAAATGTACAGGCAGTGTATTATGATTATGATATTCATAATCTGCTGACATAAAAAATATATTAATGTATCAATACTAGAGATATACACACAAAGAAGGTCTCATAAAGAAGTATGTTTTAATGTGAAATCCAGGCAGCCATACTTCCTTGATCATTGCTGCTTGATGTTTTCAGGAGGAGGTGTGTGGAGAGGAGAGAGTGATGGAGTGGGAGGTGGCAGCAGGGCGACTGGTAATGTCCACACAGTCCAGAGATCAGGCCAGCGGTCCGGTCCGTTTGTCTGTCCCACAGGAGGCTCACATCTACACACATACACAAACACATCAGACGGTGGAGAGACGGTGCTGAATGTCGATCAGATCTGGCATTAAATGGAGCAGAGCCACATCAATACGAGCTTTGATAATGGTCCCAGCACCTCTTGTGGGATATGGAGCAGACAATGGGGTGACCAGCTGGCATCTGTTCAGAGAGGGGCATAGATGACTAAGAGGCAGAGGAATACAATTTTCCACACACAAACACTGGAAATAGGGAAATGCAAGCTTTACTATATTTAATCACAATAAGTGCCCATTTGAGTGGATAATTAAATGGTATTTTTCACGGCTGAAAGCAGCACCTCTGAAATGAAACAGGAATTGATACAACCCAGAGGAACTACAACACTATATTAATTAGTATTCTCAGTACTAGACAAGCCAAATTGTTGACAAAATGTCAAAACAAGTAAATTAAAACAAAATCTTTAACATGACATGAAAACTAATATAAGCATGGCGTATAACAAAACACAACTCAGGAGGCTATAGAATGGGAGTATTTTGCAACCAGTGGTGAACGGGAATACAGCAGTATAAAACTTTACAATCTTAGATACAAAGGCATCTTATTCACTATTAAATACTGAATGATCATAGCATTAAAATAGTTTTCTGCAGTGATTGTCTGCATGAATCGTACTGACACAAGTCCATGTTTTTGACCACAGTTTTGACTGTATTATGTCATATGCTGTATTCTGTGAGTTGCTCCACATTGGATCTCTCCTAGCATTTCTCCCTCAGGGGAGTTTATGAAGCCAGACACAGTTTAGCCCTCATCAAAGTGATATGTTCAGTGTGCACTATTGTCCATTCTGGGCCTGTCCTTATTAGCTTGTGTCATACTCTGACCTCTCCCTGCCTCAGTCTTTCGGTTGCCCCCTTTAACCAAACCCCCTCTTTTGTGTGTGTGTGTTGGGCTCCAGTGGAGAGACTCTGTGCTGGCTGCTAGTTGGTCTCAGCTTTAAGGACAAGGCTTCCCTTCACACAGCTAATTCATTCGTCTGCGCCCCTTAAACCCTCCCACCTCCTCCCTGACCGGGCTCCCCTGCAGAACCCCAGGAACACACACATACAAATGCCCCCGCCTCGTCCTGTCTCACACTCCTCTGCTCTAAGTCTTACTCCCCTCCCCATTTTTAGAGCGTCTTTTTGAGTGTGCTTGCCACCCTGCTCCAACAGCCAAAGTTTCCTTTTGTCCAGCAGGCTTTGTGCGCTAATTAACTACAGTTCAATTCCCAGCAGGCTCGCCTCATCCTCAAAACTGACACCATGATGGACAGCCCTTTTTTACCTCCTATAGCCAACAAAGGGCCTCGTAGACAACACAACTCCCAGAAGATGGTTTAAAGATTCACATGTTTGCCTGTATAAAATGGTGCACAACTGAGGTTCTGGGTTCAATGCTCAGATTAGCAAACACACTGTTTCTACTGAGCTTATCAGTACTGTTGGTTTGAGAATCTGATATTATTAAGCATCATACAAAATCAAGTTAATCACTAATTAGATATACAACCATCTTTTCAATTCATGAACTCATTTGGACACAACTTCACTTTTCATCTTAATTCAATTCAAGGACATGGTGTTTTGAATTTCTATTTGAAGACCTGATTTGAAAACTGGTGACCCAACTGCAAAACTCCCCAAAGCAGTTGCCACATTGGCTTTCATCAAATTTTCTTGCTCTTCTCCTCAGGAACCACTGTGTTTTTGGACTGTTCAGATGTGCCTCAGTGCTGTCTATTCCCCTGCAGCCTATTAATGCATGTGAAAATAAAACTGTCATGTTTACTTGGTCTTTCACTGTAAAACACACTGACATTCCTGCTTTGACTCATGCAAACTGCAGTTTACTACTAGCATCCAGACAAGGTATTCACTCCCAGTTGTGTCAGACCTACACATATTCTAAATCCTTCAAGTTAATCTGCTTTCTTCATGCAGGTCTTTCTATCCAGACTTATGTTTGACTTCTGGAGGATTATTTTTAAAAAATAATGGTGTAAAACTCTCATCTTTATGCTTACTGACCAGATACAGTGATGTGCGTGCTTTGGTTGACGCGGTGACAGGTGGAATAAAGAATTGGCGCTCTGTAGAGGCCTTGTGTCTGTTTTTGCAGATGAGAAATCAGTGCTCATAGGCTTAGGGAAGGAAAAATACATATTTCACAGAGCGTGGCAAGGAGTCAGAGATGAAGTGCATGGGGAGGACTGAAAAAAGGCTCTCTGTAGGATAGCAGTGTTAATCTGACAAGAAGGATGCCAGAACAGCAGCCAGAAGCACGAGTGTCTGCGACTGTCTGGAGTTATGCATCCGGGCTGTGTGTGTACAGCTGTCATCATGTAAATCAAATGTATATGTTTATCGTTAAGAAAATTTCAGTGCCATGGGGATTTACTGGCACGTTTTACAATGCCTTACTAAAGTCTCTCCACTTTACATATTTTCATGTTCTTGAGCCTTTTCAATTCAATGTGTGTTTTTGCATTGTGAAATATATCTTTTAAAAAAGAAATTACAGCTTGATGCTGCCCTCAATCATTCGGACCTACACAAAAAACAAAAAACAAAAAAAAAACAGGAAATAACCCACCCATATTCACTCTAAAGCTGTAAAATGTAATCTATAAATCACAGAGCAAAGTACAACAAACTCAGCATATTTTCTGTTTAAATGCACAGCTGTATTTTGACTTTAATACAAGGACAGTAGTTTAAAATATGTAATTTCATTCAGGAGATTCCACTGTTTTAGATTTTGGGACAGAAAATGTGACATGATTAATTAACTGATTTATTACTGAAATGTTAAAGTGTAAAACTTGTACTATGCCACTACATAATCCACATTACTTATTACATAAAATCCTGTGAATCCCAGGTTTTACTATCGTGAAAACACACTGAAAATAAAATATAAAGACATGAAATATTACATGACAAATACAATTTGTAAATGAAATATTATGTATTATGCTTTAATTAGTCATTTTAATTTGACAAAACTTAATCAACCTAATCAAGTTCCTAAATGACAGAAATATTAATGTGATATACTGTAGCTGAACCATTTAACATTTCACCCAGTCTGTCAAAACATCTTCAGCATTAAGAGGAACAAAGACAATGTAAAACTGGTGACACAGACAGTGCTATTTAAGTTTAGTGAAATGTGCAGTGTTGTCCAGTAATTCCAGACTCCAGCATACAGAGGCTGAGTGAAAGTGGCCTGAACTCTATGGAGGAAGCTCATGGTCCCTACAGAGGACAAAACGACACTGTGGTCTATAGGTAAACCCCTATTCTAGACAAGACCAGACCTGAGACCTGGGACTCAACTGAATAAACCGAAATAAATGTCACCTTTACACTCTGAAGCCCAGGATTTATCACTGAATCCAAATCCACATTCTTGTGAGTTTCCTTCTCTTTGAATATCCCTGTATGAGACTATACAAATCCAGTGTCCACTACTCTCCACCTCACAGTAACAGAGGCCCGTTAGACTCTCTTTGCTCCAGGCCTGATCCCTGTAAGTGAATCTGTTTGGATGATCAGGGTAACGGGTTACTCTTGCCTTCTGGTTCCCATCAGGCAGTGACAGATATTTGCTAATGGTGTTTGGGTCCAGTGTGATTTCTGATGAATATTTTAAGAACTCCTCTGCTGGGTTCATCTGGTGATGGCAAAACCTGGTCTGGACTCAGAGCCAGTGAGACATTGGTCAGACCTTCCTCCAGAGTGAGTTGGAGTTTGTCCCTGAGAGTTGATACGGCTGGGGTCACCTTCTCAAACTTGTGCTAGGACCTTGTCTGCATCCTGACTGTATTCTGTGTGAGCTGTAGAATCTGAACGTGCTCCAGTGTGTCCAGCTCAGAGATGCCCCTCCTCAGGTCAGTCATGTCCTGCTGCAGTTGGTCCTGAAGCTCTTCGACATGGCTTAGTTGGGCCTCCTGATGGGACCAGATCTGTTGCTCCACTTTTGGGCGTGTTTTGTCCAGAAGAAAGGCCATGTCCCTGAAGTTGTCCCCACTGCGCTGCACTTCTCCCTGGACAGAGCGGCTGATGTCCTGGGCCTCCACTTGCAGCCTCTTCAGGTCTGTTTCTTTATATTGAAGGCTCTGGAGCAGCAGCTCCCACCCCCAGTCTCTTGGTCTAGTTTAGTCTGCGCCATTTCACCTGGATAACAGTGACTGAGAGTTTTCACACAAATGAAACATGAGCTAGTGTAGAGTGTAGTGTGTGTAATGTAGAGTGTGTGTAGCCCACTGCTCTGTGTACAGGAAACACTGTTTAAAGCCATCAAGACCTTTTACAGTAATACTTCAATATCAAACTAGAGTATTAGTGATGTAAATAAATATGTGTGTTCTTCAAAAGTTCAGCAGTGAACTTTGTCATCAGTACAGTACAGCAGTACAAATTGTTTTGTACTATTGAGAGAAACAGTTAAAATACAACACATAATTAAACCTAAACACTTACAAACTGAGTTGCAAACAGTTCTGATCGGACAAATTGAATAATAGAATCACAAATATTTTTGTAACGCCATACTTGATTTGAAAATAAAGCCTGAAAATATCATATTTTTGGTTTAAAACGGCATGCGTCCTGATTTAGACCTGTTTCGAATAGTATCGTTTCAATATTGAGCCTTATTGGATGTTTGTCATTAGCGTCTTAGCACACACTTTGAAAATTAATGGAAAGTTTTGTTGGTTTAAGAATGAGACTTTAGGGTTAGGGTTAGGGTTAGGGTTAGGGTAAGGATTATGGCGTTGGCTTGTTTTTATGACCAGAAACTTGGCATTACCAAATATTGCACTTTATTTTCAGTAGCAATGAAAAATGCAACATGGAGCTCCCATACAGAACCAAGGCATTTTCAAACTGTGTCCCCTTTAAGAGCTGCTCCACTGGGGCTGCTGTTGCTGATGTGCAGAAAATAATGTGTCAACGCTCACCGGGAGCCTCTGTGAGTGGGGACAACACTGACAGATAATGAGGCCGTAATAATCGTAATCAAGACGCAATTCTTAACACATTTGAATAGCTGTCTGTGCCAGATTCACAACTAAAATAAAGAGCTCCTCAACCAGCCTGCAACACGATGTGAAATATTACCGCAATGGAGTGGAGCTTCATTGATTGGAGAAAGTAATGATACATGATTATGACCCGAGCCCACTGTTAGATCCTTCAGGGCACTGCTGAGGCTTTGACAGAATGCTGCAAACCGGAGATGGATTTTAAAAGGGATTGTTGATAGTTGTGTAACTCGTGTGCTTCTAATCCACTCATGAAGTTGTCAGTGTCAGCTTCAGGTTTTTTGATTTTCTGTGTGATACCTTTAATGCGTCAAGCTAAAGTTCATGTGAATTTCATGTGAGTTTGTTTATTTATGCTTATTTGTTTATTAGTTATTCATTTGTTGTTGTTTTTAATTTTGTTTCTCTGATCTATAAAAAGGTTCATACACAGTCCTTGTCTGGCAAATCCAAAATGTCTCCCAATGTGACGTTTGTGAAACAAAGGAGCTCACTGGTCTCTGGTCATTGGTTTACAAATCAAATCAAATGTATCTCACCTCAGATTAACAGAGTTTAGTCCTTTGTTCATTAATTCAGCAAAAATATGCAATGTTTTTCAGTTCTCTGTGATATTTTTTCTATATTTTTTTCGAGGATGGACAATGCAAGTCTCTGATTTGCTAATCCATCTGTCAATCACACCCAAAGTATTGAAGAAGTGTGTATTCTCGATCCCAGGCAAACACAGTCCTGATTTGGTCCTTGGTCCTGATTTTTGTCCTGATGTAGACTTTGTTTTGTTCATGTTTGTGGTTCAGCCTTTGTCTGGTTTGGTTGTTGGTTTAGTTCTAGTTTAGTCCTTGTGAGTGCTCTTTAAATGTTTTGTGCATCCATATAAAAATAAACAGTAAGCTTGTGTATGTTTTAGGATGATGAGGCAAACAGCTTGAGAATCATCCAGGATATCACTCGAACTTTTGCACAGAGCGGTACCTCCTGCAACTGCGTTCTGTATAATTTTAGTTGATCGCTGCCAAGTCATAGCTTTTGAGTTAGTTACACACATTTCAAACATTCAGGCGTGTAGGTTTTCTGAGGTGCATATAAATTGAGCTCCAAACAATGACCCTGAAAACGAGGCAACACAGCAAAATCCTCAATTAAGACTTATTGAGATTTTGAGTTTTAACGCAGACAGTTTTTCTCCAGAAGATTTCATTTTTACAGAATTATTCACGGGAGGCGTTTATTGATGATTCGCCACATTCGGCAATTTTCCCACCATTCTCCTCCTCCATTATTCATCCTTCTCTACTTTTTAATCTCCTGCGAGCTGACTCAGAACTCTGCTCCCATTTGTGGACTGCTACTCTCTTATATGCTCATGTCTGTAGCATTGATTAAATGGACTCCAGTGGGCCCAGGGATTACACTGCCATGGCCTATTCGCAATGGCATCTTTACACTGTTTTCCATTACTGACTGTAGTATTGGAATTTAGATAAACTGGAGAACTTGGGGATTTTTTTTTTCTCTGATTGTTCTTTCAGTTCACTTGGGGTCTATCTGCTGCAATTTTAACAATTACTGGCATTGGCATATTTGCTAATTTTCTACCTTCGGCTCTAGGCTCAGCTCTCTCACCAACTGGACTCCCACAGGAGGCCAGAGCAGAGGAGGGAATCGCAGAGGCAGAAAATGAATATATTGTTTCTCATCAGTGGAGAGGGAGAGAGGGGACAAGATCAGACACGACTGAGACAAATGAGATAAGAGACATCTGGAGTGGCTCTTCCGACACCCAGGCTGTTCTGTCATAAACATGTAGTTGTTAATATGAGCTAGGCACTGCTTATTAATGAAGGCCTGACCCTCACTGCAACACACGATGGGCCCACTTTAAGATACTAAGCAATGAGATGGGCCTAACACTACTCTGTAAAAGAATTCAGTGAAGTACAGTTAAAGCGTATTAAATAAAGTTTCATTGACACTATAATAAACAAACATGCATTGATTCTAACTCACAAATGAGTGCTTTAATGACAGTGTTACTAAGTAGTAGGTTTAGACTTAGACAAACTTTAGTGATCCACAAGGGAAATGACTTGGACACAGTAACTCACACATCACAATATATTATAATAAAAAGAAAATTCAAAGACACACAAAGTCAAGAGGACTGTGTTAGTTGAAGAAAAGGGAGCTGCACAGATGCATCTACACTATTTTTTAAGCGTCACTTGCGTCCTGTTGATGGCAAACAGAACTCACCCATTGTTACTTTGAACATTGCGCAGTAGCACCAGCCCCTGAAGGCGTTTGCTCACTTGATCGGATGTGATTTTCCTTGACAAGTGTCCAGGTAAGAAGTGCCTCCATGGCTGGCTCTCCCGCGGCGCAGTAATTGGTGTCTGACAGTTTTGCTTCTCACACTTCTCATTTGGAGAAGTAGAACCTGTCTCACTGTGGAGCTGTCCCGTCTTGTTCTTCTGGCAGTCGTTGGAGTCTGAGCGTCCACATTTCAACCTGCCACGGATCATAGGAGTCATGGTGGAGTAACTTCTGCAGCCGGGGCAAAGATGATCAGGCAAAGAGGCGCTTTATTTGGAGATATTCTACTAAAACTGTATGTTCGTCCTAACCAAATTTAGGGTTCTTAGTTGCTCAGTTTAATGTAGACTATTTTATAATCATTTGTCATGTGATTTTATTAGTTCTTTTTCCCATATAGTAGCTTACCATTTTTATTATAGTTCCATCTCTGTGTGATGTGTTACACCTGTAATCTTTCAACTTTTTTTTTTTTTTTATTTTAGGGTTGCTTCTCTGCATATTAAAAGTATCAAATTTGAAGTCATCATAAGGCTCTTAACAGATTCAATACAAATAGCCCAGGTTGCCCTTGATAAATTATCTTTATTCAGAATGTGATGACATTCAAAACAGGCTATTTAGGGGATATTTCTATGTTTACTTTGTTAATTTGATTTGATATTCTGCCGTAAGGTTCTGACTGAAGAAAAATCCAAGGAGTTATGTTCATGCTCTATTCACTGAAGGAGCACGAGGGCCTTCTAGTGGCAACATTAAAAAGTACAACACAATTAGTCTGTGTGTAAAAAGAAAAGTGACTCCGAGTACTAGTAAACTATGGATATGGTGGGGCTGTCGCAGTATTTTACCTTGACAATGCTGCTCATAAAAAAGCCGTAACAATGCATTAATTCAGACCGGTATATAGATACATATAAGCAGTAAAGTCATAGGCAGAGGAAAGAGATGAGTGTGAGGTTAAATTAGGTCACAGGTCCTCCAACTCAACAAACTTTTTACTAGTTATCGTAAATGTCAACTGTAGAAAACAGTATTTGTCATTACAATATTCACCTTCAGCGAATATTGTATTATAGGCTGAATAAAGTACCACAAAGGTGTGCACACTGCCTTTACAGTAACTGTCTTCAAACATATGAAACTCTATCAGATGCCCTGTTGATGCATGAAAATCAACACACCCATGAACTGCATACAGCCAAAACATGCTCATAAGAGTTTGCTTTTATTTTAAGGGATTTGATTTAGCCTATACTATAATAGCCTAATTGTAATTATGTATTTTTTTGTATTATGTATTATTTTTTATGTATTTATTATTATTTTTATTTTTATTTTTATTTTTATTTTTATTTTTATTTTATTTTATTTTATTTATTTATTTATTTATTTTTTTAACAATTAATTCATTCTATTTGTACTTGCATTTGTCATGAATGACTTTAATGCGGTCATCTTTTTGAGTACAGCATAGTGGTTTAAATGAGCAGTAGATGTGGTGCTGAAGTCCACTATTCTCACTCTAATGGAGTCTGATGGATTCCACAACTGTGGGAACCACTCACAGAGATGCACTGTGACACTTGCAGTCACCTAAGAGTGCCTATATATGCACCTACAAAAAAGTGTAATTACATTTTCCATTAATTTACAACATTGGATCAGAGTCAAGCTACTACTTCAATTTCTACTAGTTTGTATTCTACTAGATTTTGTATTAGCTCTTTTTTTCTAAATGAGAAAGTTTAAATGTCCTATATCACACAAAACTGATTACTGGGAGTCATGTTATAATATTGTTACCTTCTCAAAAACATACCTGGAGTTGTGTTCTCTTTCATTCACACAACTCTTTATTATTAGTCTGTATACGTCTCCAAAGCTCAAAATGCTCGGTTCCACACTGTGATGTCATGTAGTGGTTTTCAAGTTAACAGCTTCATTTTCCCTTTGTTCAGTGGAAGTTAGCAATTACAGGGCTGAAATCATCCAAATGATTCTAATGAAGGTGTGTGCAGTTTAAAAAACACAGTGGAACACTTCCTGTATTACCACATGGCATCAAACTGAATATACAGGATTTGTGTGTTAAACATATGTGACTGAAACAAAACACAAGTCCGGGTATGTTTGTGACGAGGAAACAACATTATAACATAGATCAGAAAATAGCCTCATATGGGCCCCTTAAGCAATATAGTAGACCTTGCCAGAATCCACCACACAATTCATTTTAAAAGCCCTCTAGTGGCAATAACAGATATTGATTGGAGTTGAGGATAATCTGACAAATGAAGCCATTTTAATCCCATTCTAAGGGAATATGAAACCACAGTGTTAAATGTACCAGTCTCTTGCCATCATGTATCACTGATTAAAAGCTGTGATTGACAATGTTCTCCCCAGTGCAGAGAAGAAGGGGATTATGGGAGATCTGTCTGCCTGTCTGAACTGAGCCCTAGGAAGAAGGACTAAACCTGTATGTTTACCCTCCGACAGAAGTAGTGCCCATGATTTACTGGGTTCAGATTTCTGTAGTCATGTTCATGCTTGTCGACAAGTGTTTCCAATTAGTGTGATGTATTAAAGATGCAGCTCTTTCTCAGACACCTCCAGCATGCACACAGTATAGGGCATATGTGTGTGCGCTGATATTTATCATGTGGGCTACACTCTACGTTGAGGCAATTCTGCACAGCTTATGTCTCAGTTTAAATGTGTTGCTGAAAGGAACATGTATTTTGACAAAACATTCAATTAGCCTTTCTTCAGAGACAGCCACACATATCATCCACTTAGTATTGATTTTGCATAGGTTTTACACAAGATGATTCATTAAAAAAAAAAAAAAAAAAAAAAAAGAAGAACAGAGCAGAAGAGATTTTTTTTAATGGGCATCATCACATAATCAAACTGGCGAGAATTTGAAAAGCCTTCTCTCTGTCTCTAACTACAGATCCTGTATTAAACTGGGGCTACGCTGTTTAAGTTATAGGTTATAAATGCCCCATCCTTTGAGCCACAGCAGCAGACCTCTCCAGTTTCCTCAGCCTCTCCACCTTCTCTACCAGCAGTGATATTTCATTATAGTCTCTAAATATCACAACAAAGACATCCCACAACTGCCCAGGTCTTAGTGCCAAAGGTTATTTATTCGGTATTGACCACCTCACTTGACCCACCTGGAACACCCCACTCTGACGGTTTTCATTCGCCTGATGTTCTACATGAAAAAAAAAAAAAAAAAAAAAAAAAATGAACCAACTTTGTCACATCTTTAACAAAGCTCTTTCTTTTACCAACTGTTACCATGGTTAAGTTTTAACATATTTAGTAAGTAAGTATGATAGTACTTACTAAATATAGTCATTTAAGTAAGTCAAGATTTGTTTTATAATTCCCACACCACCATTTTGATTTGGTAATAAAAATAAATAAATAAATAAATAAATAGTCAAAAAGCTTTGTCCTGCATCTGTGGATAAAATGGGTGAAGACTTTTTGGAGTGTACAAAAAGGCCAAAGAGTGTGTGTCGTGTCTTCTTTGGTGCAGTGTCAGTGATGGACAGAGACTCAGGAGAGCTCTGTCTATGGTCTGCTGTTCTGTCTGTCTCACACTGGAACAGTTTACAGCTTTAACTGAGGCGTCACTGAGGAGATCTGGGGCCAGACTGTTGACCTTTGCCCCCATGACCTCTTGAAGAAACATCTGCTTGAGCTTAGACGCTTTTTGCTTGTATAGTTGCTACATCTTTCACAAACCTTTATGGGCTTGTACATGGCAGTAGTTGATTCCATTACCATCAATAATGAAATGTTAAAGAGAGAGAGCGACCAGTTTGTATCTTCCAGGCTGCAGATGTTTGAATGATTTTAGGCGAGGACAGCCTCTACTACTTTTAGGGATGCAACTAATGATTATTTTAGTATAATCAGCAGTGATTTTTACAGTTAGTGGCCATGTCAAATGTTATTTCTGTTGAGATTTTGAGGATTTCAAATACAAACTAGATAAATATGCTCAGTATGGATCTCATAATGTTTAGGATGTTTACAGTGTTTTTCATATCTCTAAATATATTTGTTCTTTTGCCATTTTGATTTAATACCAGAGATGCGTGGATAATAAAAAGTTCAAGGACTGGTGATCAATAATCTAGATAACATTGGTCAATAATTGCATTAATCAAATAGTGTTGATTAATCTGACGAGTCTGACGAGGATGCAGGAGAGAATTTGCTGAAACAAGGAGGATTTGAAGATGCTGTCATAATCACCGGTCTACACACTAATGCCTGTAATTAAACCTGATTTTTACATTGTCAGCATTTATACGATGAATATGCCAACCTTTATAGACCCTTTTTATATCTTATGAATGATTAATAAGTTGTTGTCTAATCAACTTATTCATAATTAATAAATGTTTAACTTAAATTTGTGGTCCTCAAGTGCAGGTACAGTTGAGGATGTTGTGAGCTGACATTTTTGAATTCAAAGTATTAGTAGACCAATAGGTAGAAATGATTTATAATGAAAAATCATCTCAGATTTTTTAAATGTAGCAATAACAAGCATAACATATGATTTGTCCCAGCCTTATAGTTAAAACCTGTGTGTTGAGAAGGCAAAGCAAACAGGTTTCATTTCTGAATCTTGGTAGAAATGAAAATAAAAAAGCTATTTCTGTCTTATTATTAACTGTGTCTCCCAGGGCCAATATCTGTAGGGTAAAGTAATTTGAACTTCCCTTGTGCCTCTGTCAGGTGTAATCGAATGGTATAGATGTCAAGAAAGAGCTTCAAGTGCACACAAAAAAGGTAAGGGAGAGAAGGGGTAGTAAGAAAGAGAAGGAAGGGGGAGGAGAGGGAGAGTGAGAGAGAAGAGGGAGCGAGAGGGAAGCGTGAGATTAGAGAGAAAGAGTGTGAGAGAAGAGGGGTATATGGAACAGAGGGAGAGCAAGAGGAGAGAAGGGGGTTAGAAAGACAAGAGGGAGAGAGAAAGAAGAGGGGAAAGGGTGAGGAGAGGGTAGGGAGAGAGAGGAGGCTGTGGGGTGAGAGAGAGAGAGAGAATGAAGAAAAGGAGAGAGGACAGTGAGATTAAAGAGAAAGAAGAAAAAAGCTGAGGGGGAGAGAGAGGGATGAGAAAGGCAAGAGGGAGAAAGAAAGAAGAGGGTCAAGGGGGGGTAGAGCGAGAGAGAGGAGTGGGGTGAGAGAGAGATAATTAAGAGGAGGAAAGAGAGTTAAAAGGGAGAGAGAGTGAGTGAAGAATGGGAGAGAAAGAGAGAGGAGGAAAGGGGAGAGATTAAAGAGAAGAGGGGGGAGAGTGAAGAGAAAGACCAGAGGGAGAGAAAGGGAAGAGTGAGATCAGAGCGAAAGAAGAAAGAGACAGAGTGAGAGATGAGAGAGAAAGGGGTGACAAAGACAAGCGAGAGAGTGAAAGAAGGGGGACAGATAGAAAGAGAGAGTGAAGAGGAGGAGAAAGAATGAGTGAAGAGAAGGAGAGATAAAGTGAGTAAAGGGGGAGAGCTTCCAGTGCACACAAAACAGGCAAGGGAGAGGGGGGGCAGTTAGAAAGAGAAAAGAGTGGGAGAGAGAGAAGAGGGAGTGGGAGAGAGAGAACAGGGAAGAGTGAGATTAGAGAGAAACGATAAAGAGAGAAATGAAGAGGGAGAGCAAGACAGGAGAGAGAAAAGGGTGACAAGGACAAGACAGAGAGTGAAAGAAGGGGGGAGATAGAAGAGAGAGAGTGAAGGGAGAGAGAGAGAGAGAGTGTGTGAAGAGGGTAGAGAGAGGAGGAGGGGGAGAGTGAGTAAAGAGGAGGGAGAGAAAGAGAGGGGGAGAGAGGAGGGGTTAATGCTGAGCGCACATAGTTATAGGTTGAAGCAAACACCAAACCAGAGGAACGTCTCATAATGTTCCCATATCGAATGTAAGAGGACACAGCCACACCGGGCTGGAGGCTACAGGTACGTCTTCTGGAAATGACTAATTAGCAGATACAAATATTAAATTACATGGAGTAATTATAACATGGACTGAAAGGTAGATGTGAATGAGATATTTATCATGTTTGTATTTCATAATGTTTTGTCTAACGAATAATTCAGTATAGATAAAATACTGACATTTATTGCATTAAATACAAATAGGAACATAGTTGGAAGAACTTGTGAGTGAACGTAAACTACTCAATACATTTAATGCTGTGGAGTTGTGCATTTGAGGATGGATCTTTTGCTACCACGTAAAGGCTGTGTGCTGCTGCTGCTGCTGCTAGGTAACTGCTACAAACATGCAGACCATGGGTTCAAACCTTTCAGACCAGGACCTCCAAAATAATCATGAAATCAACTTGAGACTCCCACTGCAAAATGATGTTGATGGTGTAATTATTTCAAGTAGCTTGTTAATTAAATAAGGTTAATATTGCTTCTTTTTTTGTTATGCTATTTCATCTGCTGTTTTCTGAAATAGCTTACTGTATAATAATGAAGAAACAAAATACAACAAGCTCACGGAGACAGAAGTTGGAGACTTCAGACTAAAATTAACAGCTGCACTGAACTCCACCCTCCAGTGTAACACCAGAGGAAAGGAAGGCCATCACTGATTTGGAGAAGGACCACAGCATCAACATCCTACCAGCTGACAAAGGAAGATGCACAGTGATCCTGAACTCAGCTGATTATGAGGCTAAGGTTAACAGCCTACTCAGTGACACCGCAACCTACGAATTACTAAAACGAGACCCCACCAATGGGTACAAAAAGAAGATCACTGATTGCTTGCAGAAGCTGGAGAAGGAAGAAGTCATTGATCGACAGCTGTATTATAAACTGTACCCTGGTGATTCCATCCCTGGCATCTATGGCCTCCCAAAGATTCACAAACAAGGAGTACCAGTCAGACCCATTGTATGCAGCACAGACTCCATCACGTACGATGTGGCCAAACACCTAAAAACCATCTTGGCTCCGCTGGTGGGTAACATGGAGCACCATATTGAGAACACAGCCGAATTTGTGAACAAAGTCAAGCATCTCCAGTTTGACCTGGATGAGACAATGGTTTCCTTTGATGTGACCTCTCTTTTCACTTGTATCCCTACATCGGTAGCGGTGGAGGCAGCAAGGAGGAGACTACTGGAGGATATTAAGCTAGAAGAGAGAACCAAACTTTCACCCGACCAAATCTGCCAACTGCTGGAAATTTGTTTAAGTACCACCTATTTCCAGTTCAGAGGAAACTTCTACAGGCAAATCCACGGCTGTGCAATGGGCTCACCGGTCTCCCCTATCATTGCAAACTTATACATGGAACAATTTGAACAGAGTGCCCTGGCCTCATATCCAGGCACTCCACCCACACACTGGTATCGCTTTGTTGATGATAATTTTTCAAAATTCAAGATTTGGAACATTTTACTGCACATATCAATTCGGAACATCAGATTCACTCGTGAAGATGCCAAGAATAACACATTGACTTTCTTAGATTGTGCAGTAACGATAGGAGAAGACCGGCGATTTCAGGAAGCCCACACACACTGACCAATATCTGCTTTTTGATTCACACCACCCACTGCAGCACAAACTTGGAGTTATTCAGACATTACAACACAGGGCCCAAGTGGTTCCTACAAGCACAGAGGGAAAGGAGAAAGAAGAACAACATGTGCAGAAAGCCCTCTGTGTGTGGATATCCTAAATGGGCTTTCAACAAAACGAAGAGAGCCAAGAAACAGGACAACAGAGAATCAGAACCCAGGAGAAGGGGTGTAACTATTCCTTACCTGGCTGGCGTTTCCAAAAAACTACAGAGGATCTTCAGACAACATGAAATCCCAGTCTATTTCAAACCCACAAACCCTTTAAGACAAAAACTGGTCCACCCAAAGGACAAAACACCGAGCCACAAACAAAGCAATGTGGTCTACTCCATTCAGTGTAGTGAAGACTGCAGTGAGCACTACATTGGAGAAACAAAACAGCCACTTCACAAGACGATGTACCAACACAGACGGGAGAGCCAGAGTGGACCTCAATCTGCCGTACATCGCCACCTAAAAGCCACAGGCCACTCCTTTGAGGACAGTGAGGTCCAGATCTTGGCCAGAGAAAAGAACTGGTTTGAGAGGGGAGTTAAAGAGGCTATTTTTGTCAAGAAAGAGAATCCTTCCTTGAGCAGAAATGGAGGTCTCAGATATCATTTGTCTCCCATTTATAACTCTATCCTCAAACCTAAATCAAAACAAACAAAGAAAACAATAGGACTAGCCAGGTCAGGTCCAGAGGTGTGAAAACACCATCATGGCCCTGAATGGTTCTGCTAACAACACCCCACACTCATTGCACATTCAATAGGCCTAGCTAACTAACAGAAACTGTAGACAAATAGGTGTGGTAGTCTCAGAGTAATTTCACTGTAATTAGCTCCTCCCTTCAGGCAGATATAAGGCAGTGTCCACCAGCGTCTGACTAGAACTGAAGAAGCAGCTCGGGTGATCTGCGAAACGTATTTGACCAAATAAATTTTTGTCCAGTTGACAAATTGAATTTCTCCTTTTGCCAAAAAACAAAATACTTTGAAATTATCCCGTCACCCCCAGCTCAGAGCTTTGTAATCCCTGTAGGGTCTGACCCCCAATTTGAGAACCACTGTAGACCAACCTTATTAGGACAAGCACATGTAGTTTGAGGTCATTTGAGCTTATCTGTGTATGTACAACTGTATTGTACATTTTACATGTAAAAAACTGAACAACCCTTTTAGATTCTAAATTGAAAAATGACATAAATATGTTAATGGTAATGTTAATGTTAATCATCAAAGGCTTGAGCCAGTCTGATCACTATTAAATAGACACCACACAAAGGCCTGTGTAAGAATACTTTTACATCGAGTTGCATTTAAATGATAGAATTAAAAACTGCTTTGTTTCACCGTTTGTAATGCTTTTCTTATCACTAAATGGAGAACGAAAATCATACATGCTTCACCACAGGAGCTGTTTTCTATTTTTCCTCACTAATTCTGTGCAGTTTGAAGCCTAAATTGTGTGATCAAGTATGCCTACTACAATGTATTTCTTCAATTTTAGGAAATTAACTGTTTTCTGAATACCACCAATTGAAAAAGTAACTGTACCGGAATACAGTTGGCCCATTCAAAATTAGTATCAGTTATTTCACAACAGGAGGATTGATTTTAGTGGATTTGGAAAGATGCTGGATGACTCTTTGACATGTGTTAACCAAACATAGACTATCTTGTTGTTTTTAGGCGTGCCATGATGCCCACCCCAAACTGCTCCCTTGAGACCCTCTCCAGTGTGTCCAGTGGCTGCCCTGACTCCTCTCTGCTTTGTGGGATGAACATCTCTCTTTTGGCTAATGCTAGCTCTGTGGACCTGGAAGAGTTATGTTTAAGTGAAGACGAGTACCTTGCTCTTCACTTGGGACCCCTCCGGTCGCCCATCTTTGTCCCCGTCTGCGTCACCTACCTGAGCATCTTCTTTGTGGGGGTCTTGGGTAACTCTCTGACCTGTGCTGTGATTCTGCATTACAAAGCCATGCAGACACCAACAAACTTGTACCTGTTAAGCCTGGCCCTATCAGACCTACTCGTACTCCTCATGGGCATGCCTCTGGAGCTGTGGGAGATGTGGCGGAGCTATCCATTCCCTTTAGGAGAGGGCGGCTGCTACTTCAAGACTTTTCTATTTGAGACAGTTTGTTTTGCATCTGTGCTTAACGTCACAGCTTTAAGTGTGGAGAGGTACGTAGCAGTCGTACATCCATTAAAGGTGAAGAGCCTCTCCACCCGTGCCCATGTCATAAGGGTGATTGTGATGCTTTGGGTGATATCCATGATCTGTGCTGTGCCCAATACAAGTTTACACGGGATCCTCCTTCTACCACCTAAGTTTGGACGCCAATTTCCACGCTCAGCTATGTGCTGTGAGTCAGTGTTTATACTTTTATTTCATGTCCATTGGGAGGCGTTAAAGGTCCTATATTAAACTAAATTGATTCAAAATGCTCTGTTCACTATGTTATGTCATGTAGTAGTTTTCAAGTTAACATCTTACTACCTTTTGTTCAGTAGAGATTGGCAATTTCAAAGCTGATATTATCCAAATGATTTTAGTGAAGGTGTATGGACTTTAAAAGCATATTGGAGCACTTCCTGTATTACGCATGATATGATGATGGTGGAACAGAGTGTTTTCAGTTTGTGAGAAGAACAGCCTAAATATGGAGGGTTTGTGTGCTAAACGTGTGAATGAAATAAAACACACCTCCAGGTATGTTTGTGATGAGGAAAACCCATTAGATTTGCACCACCAGTCAACTTTTCATTCATTACATTCATTTATAGACAAGATAGGAGAAGTGTGTATAAGACTGAGATTCAGTCACCTCAAATGATTAATGATATGCTTGGGTTTTTTTCATGGAGAAGTCCACAGACGATACTCTGTCTGTAAAAGCATGTCCTTTGGGGCTGAGTTCAGACTTTATTATTTTTGTTTAAATGGCAATGATTCAAAGTCTATATTTTATGTTCAGGAAATTTCTATTGAAAACCATTTTATTATTAAGATAAATTTAATTGAAAATCATGATCAATCCACATTATGAAAAAGACAGAATGGTTGGGCAGAAATTAGGCCAATAACTATCTGGTAATCCATGGGTTTCAGAGTGATGAAAAATAAGCAGCATTGCCATAGAAATTAACAATTCAAAACAAACTAAAACTGAAACCCACAGACATCTCTAATAGTACCACATCCAAGCCCTGGTGTTTCCTTCTTTCTTCAATGTATTTGCTTTTATTAGATCTTTTGAAGCCCACCTGGATGTACAAACTGACCATCCTCATCTCAGCTCTGGCGTTCTTTGTGCTTCCGGTGCTGGTCATGGGAGCGTTGTACCTCCTGATTGGCCTCACGCTCTACAGGGAGAGGGGCATGACGGACCCCTCCGCCATATTTGGAGTGGACAGTGTGTCAGAATCTCACATGCAGAGGCTGAGCAGACGCAACCTGCAAGTGACAAAAATGCTCTGTAAGAACCACCTTTGTTTCTATGGAGATGTGTACCTGTTAATGAATGACATTTATTATGTAATTTATTATTTAAAGTAATGTAATTATTATTTAAAGTTCTATTTTTATTTTTGTATGAGTCAGAGTTTGCTGATGATGTTGAAGTCATAGATGGGGCTGTTTTATAAGTAACTGTTTTAAAATAGCTCATGTGCGCTCTCAAATGAAAAAGACAAATATAAAGTAAAGTTCAGGCTCTTTTAAGGAACACAAATAAAGTATACTTTGGATTGTCGACATGAAGCTTGGAGCAGTTCAAAATTGCTCGTGCATAGTGTTACTGCTCCTGACTGGTTGCTCCAGCAGCAATGAAGGATGGGACAGAGGCAGAGGACAATACATTGTACCTTAACCACTGATGAAAATAATAATGCATCAAATTTATGTAGTGGCTTTCAAGACACCCAGAGCACATATTGCATTATTCATTTACTCCATACCTGATGTTGGTGAGATACTACTGTAGCCACAGCTGCCCTGGGGCAGACTCACACCATATTCATATGGCAATGTGGTTGTGAAGTGTGTTGCCTATGGACACAACAGCTACGTTCCCTGCTCAGCCTTGTGAGAGTGGTGTGGCTCCATATTTGGTCACTGTACTGTTAAAATTGCAAGATAGGATCAGCATCTAACCAGAAGTCTATTCTTTTAGTAATTTTTGTATATTTTTAAACTATTCATCTTACTCCTTATTGATGCTTTATTTAGCATTGCCGCAGTGCTCTGACCTGTCTCCCCCTGCAGGTGTCCTCGTGGTGGTCTTCAGTCTGTGCTGGGCCCCCTTTCACATGGACCGCCTCATGTGGAGCTTCCTTGACACTTCGTCTGAGCTACACCTCATGATCTTTGAACCGGTGCACATAGTCTCCGGCGTCTTCTTCTACCTGAGCTCTGCGGTCAACCCCATCCTCTACAGCCTCATGTCCACACGCTTCAGGGAGATGTTTAGTCACCTGACCTGTCCACACTACAGCTGGACCAACCGTTCCAGCCTGCGCCTCACCCACCGCAGCACAGTGAGCCACAAGAAATCCAGTGAGACCAAGGGACTGTCACAGTGAATATAAAGTCAAATACATATTAAAATGTGTCAGTTAAATGAAGGTGCGCTTTGTGACTTTTCCAGAAGTGAGTCCTGCATTTTGAACTTTGGCGATGTAGACAGAATAATAAAGAATTATGTGTGAATGAAATAAAACACAACTCCAGGTATGTTTGTAAGTATTTGCCACATTTTTGATTTGAGAAAAGAACCACAGCATGTTTCCGTCTTGATTAATACATTGTGATACAGCCTTTTGCTGATTCTGTTAATTTCCTTTGTATCAGGGGTCAGTGAAGTGCGTCGGTAGCCTCCATTTCATCACACACACACACAATTAGAGCTCATACAGTAGTTTCACTGTTTTGAATGAATTGGTGAAAAGGGACAAGGCCAGTTGTTATACTATACTATACTGTTATACTTTCAGCATGTACGGCGTCTCCACTCCCTATTCTGTAAACATGCACGATATTCTGGGAGATGTGTTTCTTTGTAGTTCTTAATAAAGTTTCTCAATAAAGTTTGTCTAAAACTTAGACAAACTTTATTGATCCATAAGGGGACTTATTTGGACACAGTGGCTCACTCATTACAATATATTATAATACTAAAGAGCAAAAATATAAAGGCTCAAAATAAATTCAAAATAAGTAGTAAAAATAACAAGAGACAGGTGTAAAATAAGGCATAATTATATGCATATATATGTACAAGTAAAATTTAAAAATATAGAAATACAATAATAACAATATATCTCAGCTACAAGATGTGGGTAAGAAGAAACAGCAAAAATGAAATTGACATGACATAGGTTCTGTTACATAAGGGTGAGTTGTTGTACAGTTGTAGGGAGTATTATCTGTTACATAAGGGTGAGTTGTACATCTGTATGGAGTATGGTATGAATGTAGTCCTGTATCTCTCACTGTTTGAGCGCAGCTGTAGGAACCTGGAGAATGAGCTCCTCTGTCTCCTCTGTCCCTCTATAGTCTGGTGCAGTGGGTGAGTTGTTGTAGGGAGTATTATCTCCTCTGTCCCTCTATAGTCTGGTGCAGTGGGTGAGCAGGAATGTCCATGATGGAGAGCAGTTGCATTTCATTGTTTTAGGTGGTACTATAATATGAATAGGCATATGTACCAATGCAAACCTCTCAAGATGTTAACGTTTACTCTGTTAAAGCCATGGGGTGAATTTTGTTTACTGTGCACATTGTAGCAGAGATTTGTTTTGGATGTGTTTTTTTCATCAGCAAATGTTAGTGTCAGCCATTTGAAGTGTAACTTATTTTTCCGAATGTGTTTTGTAAAATAAAGATCAGGGATATGAGCTCCTTCAGACATGTTTCGTTTTGCACAAGCATTTGGATGTTAAGAAATTTTAGTCCTCTTATTACCATGGAAATAAACTTACTATGTCACTAGACAACTACCCTATAAATACACTAATAGTATTTATTTGTTCATTGATAAACTTAAGCAGCCTACACCATCTCTATTTCCATATGCTATTTGCAAAAATAAATAAATAAATAAATTCATAAATAAATAAATAAAGATACCACTCAATTATTATTTTGTCCAGGTTTTCTGAAGATAGTTGCAACCAGCATGACCGATTCCCATTGTGCCCTTGAGCAAAACACTCTCAATTGCAGTTGAAGCTGAAATGTTTTTGTCAGCAGCTGCAACAGTGCCTTCATGGATAGTGAAAACTGAATAAATAATACAAAGGATGTTTAAAAAGAACTACGCATCACTTCTTTCTTGAATCTAAATTATTTTTTTTTAATAAGATGCTGGTTTCAAGCAAGCCTCTGAATTAGCCCTTTTTGATATTGTCAGCTCTAGGAGAGATGAGGGTGGATCGTTACTATCCATAACACTACAAGATGCAGCCTATAGCCTTGTCTTAAGTCCAAACAAGAGCTGTGCAGCAAAGTCAAGAGGCAAACCACCTCCTCAACAGCCACATCACAGCAGAAGCAATCACTGCAGAAGAACTCACTGTTAACAGGCTCCTGACGGCTATAGTTTACAAGAGCTCAACACAAGGATGTCCAATGCATTTCTTGTTCTTCATGTCATGTGAGAACATTACAGTGTACCACAAGATGACAAATGCGCAGCCTAGTTGTCTAAATATGTACCTTGTTAAAAATTGGATTTTCTATAACACTTTGTAATTTCTATTCATTATGTTTCTAACACCCAATATTATCATAATTATGCCTAGGATACCCTTTATTTATTGCCAAATCTCTACAGTCATGTGCACTACAATGTGTAGTACTTGAAATGCTATAAACAGAGTTTTGACCAAGGAATAATATAATGCAATGTTAAGAATCTTCTTCAGTCTATTCTTTAACACAGGCTGAAAAGGATACTCTACAATTATTTTGCCTTAAAGAGGTTTTTGTTTTCCTGAAATCATTTGCTGTGCCCTCATTATAACTATGCTACTACATAAAACGTATAATCATAAACAAACCCATAGAGACAACAACTCTGAAAAAGAAGCTGTTTAATCTCAAGGCATAAAAGTCATTAATGAAAAAACATTCGGACATGCTCTGGTTACAAGAAAAATGTGAATTCCAACTATTATATTTATAAGATTAACTCACACTTGTGTCAAGAGTTCATGGGTCCTCATCAAAACTGCCAGGAACATTTGTGTAACAGTGTGAGGTGTGCTTTTGTGCTGAGGGTACACTTAATTAAGATGTACATAAATGTTTTTTTGCATTTTTTGCTTTAGTCCTTAATTAACACACATCATGCCATGTTACAAAGCATGTGCAAGTCCCTGAGAAACAATCTGTTTAGAAGAATAAACGGGATATAAAAACAAAGTCTTCAGAAGCAAATACTTAAAAAATAATACTTAAAAAAAAAAATAAAAAAATAAAAAATAAAAAATAAAAAATAATAATAATATCACTATCACAATATCAAAAAAATGCATTCACAAAAAACTGTCTACATGCCCCTCAATGAAAGTGAGATTTAGCCTTGGCTGTGGTCATAGACTGTATATATATATTCTTTACATGGTTGTAGTCTTGGTTTTAGCTGTTAGTTAGCCACAAAACTACAACTTAAATTGTAAAGTCTTCCTGCCATGATTTGAAAGTCATGGAATTAAAAAAAAAATATCTTGCACCTTTTGTTTACAGTACAATTTCAAGTCCACTGGGTGAGTATATATCTTAATAAAACCATAAAACAAGGTAGTGTAAAAGGTAATATAACAAATGCTTTGAACACAGCAAGTAGCATCACACAAGAAAAAAAAGATGTAGAACAGTGTGGGGAGAGGCCAAGAGGCACTCCCATCTTCAGTGAAATCCCTTCATTCTTATAGGTCTTTAGGGCGGTATTTTTTCTCAAAACGGGCCACATCAAACTTCCGCTGGCAACCTTTGTAGTTCATGTAACGAATCTTCCCAAAAATAGGTCTTTCGGCCCAGCCCTGATCGTGAATGCCACAAATAGACCACATACAACCTGCAGCAGTGGGACAGTATAGTTAGAAATCACAACATTATATAAGTTTGTATAATAAAGTAATAAATAAATAAAGCTGTATTAAAGGTTGTTTTTTTAGGTTCTTACCAACAAATCCGTTAGGGTCTTGGCCGTCTAGAGAATAGCGGTCGTTCAGGTACAGGGCAATAAACAGCGCCTCTTCTGGAGAACTCGTCCACTCCAAGATCTTTTTAGCCCAGTACATACGCAGGAAGCCATGCATCTTTCCCTCAGAGATCATTTGGAACTACAGAGACAGAAGAAAAAAATGAGTAGTGATTGTATGGTGTTTTATCATGAAGTCCACCATAAAGTTATCACATTATTTCCTCATTATAGGTCTAGGAAATCCTCTAGATAAAAGTGTAAAAATAGAAGTTGATTTGGTTTGATCCTCCTCTAAACAATTTATGATATAGTGCGTGGTATTTTGTGTATTTCAATAAAAAATGTAATAAGTCGTTAATAACTGTGTTTGAATAAGTTACGATAGAGACAATACCTGAGCTCCGTTCCAAAGGTCATCATGTGTTTTGGCCTTCTCCAGCTGATCTTGTGTGTACACATATGGTCTCTTGTCTTTAGCGTGATCTTTAAGCGTCTTCTGAGCCCAGTCATACGCCCCTGAATACCACAGATGCAAACAAACAGCTTTAGGTTAAGTACTAAAAGCCCTCAAAAAGACAGGCCTATAAAACTTAAATGCAAGAGGCTTGGAGTCACTCAATAACCTAGAGCTAGTATGGTCTTTCATTGAGAGACAAAATGCTAAACAGCTTTTAAGTTTTTTTCCCAAAGAGCTGTTATTGCTTTGCCTAGAATGTTCCACAGTATGGCAGTAAACTTATTGGCCTTGCATATTACAAAAAACCTTAAAAACATGCAAACTGGTTCACCTGTTCAGATCTGACCTGTAACTTAGCTCCATGGATATTGATACGATTAACGGCATATTGTGAAGCATTCCAGGCAAAGCAAAAATGTCAATTCGAGACATGCAGGTGACAGACCTCACACCATAAAAGTTACATAGAGCATCTTTAAATGTGAAAGAAATGTGGAAAAGAATTTGTCCATTTAGAGTGTATGGTTATAAACTATGTAGGTTCTTCTGCCCATATGCTAAAAAAGTTTAGTTTTATTAGATCATATTTAACTGACCCTTAACGCTGTCGTATTTCTTGTTGTAGTAGCAGAAGTTGTCCGTGAGCTCTCTGCGGACCACCAGCTCCTCAATAAATGGAGCGGACGACTCTCCGCCTTTCTTCTTGACCTGCAGTGCCACACGCTGTGCAGAAATATGGCCTGTGAAACAGTGATAATAATAGGAGAATGTCAGAAGGCGAAGCAGCAAATTAGCTAATTAATATTAAGTAGTAAATTGAGTTTTGTGTGCAGTTTCAGAAAGTACTACTACTTAACTGCAAAGGAGCAATTAATTTCTGTCAACTGAACAAATGTTTTTTTTCCAGTTGACAGAATTGTATCAGTTGTAGAATTGCTCCTTTGCTATGGGTCCTACCTGGACGACTGAGAGATTTCACGTACTACTACTTAAGTTTTTCATAATTACAGAGTTGTCATCTGCAGTTATTTTCCTGTAGCTCTCATTTACCAAAAATTATAGTAAATTGCAGCCTTGTTTTTGAATGTATGTCATTTGTTGTAAAAGCCTTGTGAATATGTAAGAACTGCATTATTGAACAACATATTATTACCGTATTTTCCGGACTATTGAGCGCACCTGAATATAAGCCGCATCAACTAAATTTTCAAAGAATTTTATTTTTGTACATATATAGGCCGCACCTGTCTATAAGCCGCAGGCGTCCACGTCTTCAAAAAGTTTTCAAGTTCCGAGCATCTGCTTGTATTGCCTCTAAAGTTTTTGTCGTCTTTTTGCATTGAGTCAGTTCATCACGCGCGAGAGTCGCTCTGGCGCTCTACTGCGCATGTCTCGAGCAGAAAGAGCCGCTGTCCTGTCTGGGGTCATGTCAGTGTCTTGTATCATGTCAGTGTCTTGTATCATGTCAGTGTCTTGTATCATGTCAGTGTCTTGTATCATGTCAGTGTCTTGTAGGATTTCAGCAGATTTCAGGCTCTCCCGGGGGTCGGGGTTAGTTGTATCGATCATGTATGAGTGGATGTCCCGCTACTGAAGTTTGAGACGTTTCGTCTCGTCATTTACGCTTCACCTGCATTTAACACATACGGGTCATTAAGACGTATCCCACTCACTAATGTTCATTTAGCAGCAGAACTTATTTTATCACGCAGCGATAAACTGTTTTAGTGCTGACAACAGCACTAGCGAGTGTTCTAACTAACCCTAACCCATGTTCACCGCACAGACAGCGGCGCTTTCTGCACTCAAGCTGCGCGCGCATCCGCTGTGTTCATAGACGAATAATCCGTCCATATATGAGCCGCATCGGTGTATAAGCTGCAGGGTTCAAAGTGTGAGAAAAAAGTAGCGGCTTATAGTCCGGAAAATACGGTATATAACTTTGCATTGATTTTGTGATTTTTAATAAAAATGAAGAGAGGGCTACTGACCGAATCGTATCCAGGGAGAGAGCTGGCTCAGCGCAGCAGCGTTGGGGTCATTGCGCTGGGTTGCAAACAGTTTGAGACGAACATCAATGAAAGACTCCAGCATGGCCATCCCTGCCTTCGTACCCGGTTTAGCCCAGTCTGTCTCTCCCACAGTCTTGTCCACTTGCAGAGACTCCAGCACTTTTGCCCAGTCCACCTGCTACGAGGACAAAGAGATAAGGACTTAGGCGAGGACAAACTTCAACTACAGGACAAAACTGAGCAGAGCCACCAGAATGTGGCTCTGCTCAGAAGCAGGGATTTAATATCTGCTGAACTAAAATATTTAAACCTTGAGACAGTGTGAGCTGTGAACATTATTTATTTAAAAACTCAAAACTAAAGACTGTAGAGACTTTACTGAAGGACTTTGATAATGACTTAATTACATTTAACACCTTTTGCACTTACTTTGGCTGTTCTGGTTGTAGTGTAGGGATGTTTCTCGACTAAAGGAAAGTCTGTGAGGAATTCTGACAAAACTTTGTTAATCTTTCCTCTGATGGTTCGAGCAGCATACTCCAACTTTGGGGATGCCTCCCAACATGGCACTACGTTATGCGCATCAACCTACAACAAATAAGTCTCTTAATGGTCTGAAAATGCTGTAAATTGTTCATTAATGATTGTATTTTTACCTGTATAAAAGGAATGTCTTGAGGGAGCTTCTTTTTTAGATCTTCCAGCCACTGCAGAGGCTCTCGGAGGGGGGAAAAGTCTGTTACAACGGCCCCCAAACTGCGGTCGGACACAAAACCAGGTAGGACCTCCCCTGGTGGTCCATGCAAGAGGTGGAACTCAATGCCTAAAGTTTTAAGCTCCTAGAGGAAAATCAAATCAGTGTTACTCAATGAGCAAACACAAGGATGAAAACAGTGTTCCCATGTAACACGTGCCAAAAGTTTAATAAGGCAACATACAAAGCTGTAATAAAGCATTTAAAGGTATAAATTAGAAAATAGTATGAAATAATTATCTACTGCCACAAGTTAATTTCCTAGTATGTCAAAAGTTTTAAAGTGACAAAGCTAACATCCTTAGAGATAGGCCTGCGATCAGTAGGACAGGCCTGTAGGAGCAATACAACAGCTGTATAGACCCTTTCCTACCTGTGAAACTTCCTCGAGGCCTTTTAACAAGAAGCTGAAATGCCTGTAAGTGGAAAGTTTGGATTTAGGGACCAACAGGCAAAAACACACGTGCAGAGGGAGCTCTTCATTCAGAGCAAGGTGCTGTGCGTGGATCAGAGCCCAGTTATCTGAAGAGGACAGAAATATATCAGCTACTACTCGGTATGTGGGGTAATGAATGTAGGGCTCAAAACAGCCTACCTTGGACCCTCTGGTCTCTGTTCATCCAGTACAGGACGCCCTCTGCGCCTTGCTTTATTTTCTGAGCATCTGTGAGAAATCGGAGGCGTTTTTTGTTGAATTTCATTTCCTTCTTCTCTGCCCTCTGTTGTAGCACTTGCTCCTGTAGCCAGCCGGCTGCTTTTTTCTCGGAGGTCTTTTTAAGTTGCTTGTTAGGCTTCTCGGCGCCAGCGTCAGTGGTTGCCTTGCGCTTTTGCGACATGATAGGTTTGCAACAAAATGAATGAAACTGGTGGAAATGTGGACTCAGAGTATTTAGAGGACTTCGACGAGAACACGTCCTTTGGGTGCTGTCACACAAAATCTGTATTATAGAGACAATAAGTTGCACGCTGAAACAATGCAAACTCCAACGTTAAGGCAAAAAAAAAATAAAGAAAGTACAACGTTATTTCCACTGTAGCCATTATTTCAATACTCACGTGCTGAAGAAGGTATAAAGCATACAGAGACTGAATGCTGACCGTATCAGACACGTAACCATGCGGTTTTCCTTTATTCAACCAGTTACGTGAGCATTTCTTTAAGCGTTTTGTAACCACCGTGTTTTTACCCAGTTGGACTTCACTTCCCAGAATGCAACGTAGTAAACTCGGCGCATGCGTAGAAATATACGTAAGGGGGAGGGGCGCGCACGGCTCAAAAGAGACGACGACCAGCAGCAGCAGCAGCAGGCTCCCTTGTCAGTCACCAGACTTCTTTTATTTTACCTGTTTTGGTGAGAGTATTCAGAACCAGTTCAGCTGACATCTACACCGGACACGCAAACAAAGCAGCAGTCATGGACAAGGTCGACATGTCATTAGGTAAGGACTCTTGAATCTAACGATAACTTCATTTATTAATGTTAGCTCATCATAGCTAACTAGTTGCTAAAACTACAGAGAGGTTGATGGCAGAAGTGGCTTTGTAGATCCGATTTACGCCATAACTTCAATAATTTGTTTTACATTTTGTGTCCAATAGATGATATCATTCGTCTCAACAAAAAGGAGCAGAAACTGAACAAGAAACAGGGGACCGTGAACCGCAGACCAGTCAAGAAGAAAGGCCTTTTAATGCAAGGGAAAGGTGTCAAGTCCAGAGCTGCTGCTTCGACCACTCAGAGGGGTAACAACTATAACCTCACCAAAAAACATGCAGGCTGGATTTACTGGGGTTATGCGTAAACTTGTATTTTGAACTTTATGTTCTGATCAGGAGTTGGCTTGTCTCAGAGAGGGGGCCCTAAACTCAACAGAAAGGTGCCGAACCTCCCGGCGCGGAGACGGGGGCAGGCCTCGGGGGTCGTTACAGGGTTGGCATCCCGCAGGACCGGGGCGCTGTTTAAACGATTGGGGACGATCAACAGAACAGCTGCAGGGTCACAAGGGAAACGAGGTTTCTTAACAGTAAGTGAAATAAATGAACCTGTTTTGAGTTACTATTGCGGAATGCATCAAGATCGAAAATTCGTGGGGTTAAGCATTTGATGCATGGAGCCAGCTGTTTGAATGGAAATGCCAAAAGGGTTAGATTGGGCTTTCACACATCTGCAGATTGTGAAGGTGACCATTTGTGCAGCTGCTAAAAGGTATTGACTCTGTCGTGAGCTGTTGTCAGTAGAAAAGTTTTATATCCACAGGCAATTAGAGCACCCCTTTTGTTTTTATGTTGCATTCAGTCTTGAAGATGGTCAGAATCATACCTGTTTTAGACTACTTTCTACTAATGAGATCCTATTTTTTTCCCTCCTCTTTCTTTAGAGAACAAAAACAAAACCTTTTATTCAAAACACTGCTAGTACAAACCAGTACAGGAAACCAGAGGGGCTGAGGAAGACCTACAGACAGCCAGAACCACAAAGGAGTCCAAATCCCTCTACAGTCAAAAGACCTTTCCAGCTTAGACGGAGGTACGCACTCTCCAAATTCAGGAACAGATTGTTAATTTTTTTTATCGTTCTTGAGAAGCTCAGTTTTCTAGAACTGAATTTATCTTCCAGAGCGGCTTCTGTTGCATGGAAGCAATGTATTCCAACAGTGTTGCTCAAATCCAGGCAAGGGCTACACAGTATATTGCAATCCAATAAAAACACAGTTTGAATTGAAGCAATAATCAAATGACACAATAATAAACCTGGATTGTGAAATAAACTAGGCTTTGGTTTAATCTCGCTTTGAGGACAGCACAACACCTAAAGGTGGGCTTTGCTCACTCTGCAGAGACCTAATGTGTCAACTTCTTGATCTTGTTTTTACCATCTAACGACTCCACATTTTCCCATTTAGACCTTTGCCTTCCCTCCAGACTCAGAAGGATGCACGCCAAGCCACATTTCTGTTTCGCAGAGGACTCAAGGTATACACAGAAGCACTACATATTTTGGTCCCATGTACTTACATCTACAATCTCATGACTTCTTTCAGTGTAACTCATCAGAAGAGTAGATCATAGAAGGTTATGGTTGTTGTCTTTTTTCTGCAGATTCAAGCTCAAGTCCAAAAACCAAATCCTCCAGTCAGGAGTCGACAGTAAGTAATTGTTTGCCTTCAAATCACTCTTCATGATTTTATAGAATAATATTTCATTGACTGGTGTCACTCTATCTATCTATCTATCTATCTATCTATCTATCTATCTATAATATCTATAATATCTATAATATCTATAATATCTATAATATCTATAATATCTATAATATCTATAATATCTATAATATATATATAAAATGTGTGTTATCTTAAGTAAATTACTTCTGATTTATGTCCACAAGGTGGCGTACATCCACCAATAATGGAATACTGACAGTATCCATCGACAATCCGTCTGCCAGAACTCAACCAGAGTAAGCTTTTTAAATTAAAAATGTTTATAAGAATCATGAAATATGAAAAATGATACAAACCAAAGTTGTTGGTCTACAGGCCTCCCACAGCCTACACACTGCACCCCCCCGCTGTGAGAACTGCCCCAGTCAAACTCGAGACAGTGGAAAAAAAGATCCCCAAAGGAGTGGCCCTGCAGTTTGACATCAACAGTGTTGCAAAGCCAGTAAGAGAATGCTCACTTTTGTAACACACAATATATTTGAATTGGCTTTTTTGATTGTTCTTATACTGTGCTTTTTCCAGCAGACATCCATGACTTTAAATGAGCGTTTCCGGATCCTTAAGGACCAGCGCACATCTAAAGCACAGCACGCTAAAGGCAATCGCTTTGTGACTGTAGGCTGACCGACCATTTGAGCCAAAGCCTTTCTTCAGACTTGACGCTCAGTGACCCAGCCTCCAGTGGACTTAGCACAGTGTGACTCGTGGACATTAAGGAGTGATCGGAGTCTTGAACAGTGCAGTTGTCAGTGTTGTTCTCACCTCTTTGTCTTGTGGATGTTGAGTTACTAAGGGACCCTCCCAACACTAAAGACGCTGTTAATGGCTTTTTGTGGGTCCGATTTTTATGGAAATTATACATTGTTTTATACATTTCACCAAGGGGCTAAACAATGTATAACATTTTTCTATTTCCGATTTTACTGGATTAGTAGCAACAGAAGTAGAATTCAACAAGTACACAAGAAGTCCAGCAGATTTGGAATCTGAATATTGCTTTTATTTTAAATACATTAAAATTTGCAATGTAACAAAACTATTGGCATATGAAATTCAAACACCTTTGAATGAACAAACATGGCTCACTTCATTTTCTGTGACTAGTGTCAGTAACACTAGGTTATTTTTTCTCTTGCCAACGCTGTAGCTTTTCCCGTTACACTGTTCACAGACTATCTTACAATAAGAGTGCTGAGTAAAAATGAGGTAAGAAAGTGGTTGAAAATTACAGATCATGCAGAACATGCCAAACAGCAACAAAATATTTTGTGGAGGAGAAAGTAACAAAATGTGTGCATTTAAAAATTAATCAATTTACACAGCTTTGCATCTTTGGTTACAAAGTAGGTTGAATGATTTCACAGCTTTTCCCCCTGGCCCCCTTCAGGAAAAACATTGAAATACAAAAAAAATAAATCAGATTTGACATATTAGGTGTTTATCTTAGGTCCTGTTTACACGGCAACGCTGGTCGGGAAATCTGCATTCACCCTGAATTTGAACAGCGAGAAAAAGCTTTAAGTATGAAAAACAGCAGTACTTGTCCAGCAAGGGGCGCTGTTCTCCCTACTGACGCACTGCACTGTACCACAGAGGAAATTTTACTTCCTGTTTACAATTTAGGAACAACTTTTAGATCTTGTGCTTCTCTGGGACATTTCCCTTAAGTAAAAGTAATAATTATATATTTCACTACCGGTTTCTTGAGTAAATATAAATGTATGAGACCTAAAAGTGTTGTATTTTACGATTGCTGGTTGGCTGTGAGCTGCACGCAGCCAGCCAGTCACAGATGCAGATTGGGGCTGCGCTACCCTCACCTTGAGAGAACCGGTTTGCCCAGTAATTATGATCTCCGTCCGAAATTAAATCTTTTCAGGGTTTTCAAAAGGAGCGCGGATTCAACGCGTAGCATGGCGTCCTGTAAAAGATGGGAATACGATATAAAACACTGCGAATTTGTGAAAAATGGTTGCCGTGTAAACATTCCATTAATGTCAGTAGGCGAAGAATCACTCATCAAGGCTCTTAATACTTATTACATTCATAAATCTGGTCTTGACTTTTGAATTGGGAATTGCAGCATAAATTTGAGTAGTGTTTATCCATTTGTCAGGATTTATGTTTGCCTTTAAGAATTGCCCCAGGGATGTAAAACAAAAACACTGTAAAAGAGAGAGACTCAGTTTAACAGGTTTGAAGAAATTGTTCATTTATGGAAATAGCAGCCCTGTAATAAATAAAACACTTAACAGTAGAACTCAAAGACTGATGCAAAGGTTGGACTTGATGTAAAAGTAACGGCAGCGGTATATCTCCATTCTCTCCCACTTCTTTAACATGAAACAGCAAGGCTAAAATACCCCTTAACCCACTCAGATTATTTCATTAAAAAAATAACGCTCTCTTTTGACAATCACACAATTTGTCCCTTAGGGGAGGTAAAGCGCACCTGTTCACGCTCTGGAGCAGGTGTCAGGTCAGAGATGCCTTCAATTCAAGGCATATCATTGCAAGCTTGGACCCAGCAGTTAGTCAATGTGAACACATACTGTAGCCAACTCTAACAAAACCAAGACCGCCCTGATTATCACCTCTATAAACTTTGTCTCAATGATTGCATTAACACTGGAAAGGCCCACAGTACAGATGCACAGACATTCAACACCAATTCACAGTCGCTGTCGCCAACTTGGCCTGGCACGCACACACACAAATGTACACTGTACTCTGTGGTCAAGCTGGTGGCTAAGAAGACAAAGTTTTCTCTTCTTTGAATTTTCACATACACTAACTGTAATAGGTTGTCAGGAAACGCTGCTTGTAGTTTTGAATTGCGCTTCAAGCTGAGGTGACGTTGGGTTGCAGTTGTTGGCTGGGGTCAAGCGGTGTCTGGACAGGGGGGTTGGGAGCAAGGTGTGCAGGCTGAGGAGGCGTGGAGCTGGTCTGTGCAGACAGCTGTGACAGCTGCTCAGTGTTGGCCAAGGACTTCAACACTGCATTCTCCCGCTCTAGAACAGAGTTCCTCTCAAACAGCTCCTTGATCTGCTCCTTTAAGACCTCCACTTCTTCTCGCACTGCATACATCAGATGGCTTTTCACTAGGTCCTACAAAAGGCAAGAGGACCACATAAGCCAACAGGCGCCGACTGTTACAATGTCATCAAGAGCTCAAGGCTAGAATGCAGAATAAAAAAGTAGAATGCACTCACTGTTCCTCACACATTTGCACATAAATAAGTCAAAAGAGCAATGTAGTCTCGAATTTTAAAATCATACGTTATGTTCATATAAAAACACAATTGACTGGTCTTATACTCACCATTGCCTGTTCAATTTTATTGTCAATGGCAACAACATTGGTTCCCGAGGCACTGTGAAAGAAGAGTCAGAAGATGTCAGATTAGTATATTGATAAAAATCTTTGTAAACTTTGGTTAAGCACTAGGACCAATGCACTTAATAATGGATGCATCACAAGAGCATTTGAACTGCACACCTTTGGTGCTTAACCAAATAACCAGTACATAGAAGAATCTAGGACAGGCCATAAAAAGTCAATGGCTAGACTGAGACATACAGTAAAATAGCCTGTCATTAATATGGCAGCACAGTCTGTGGAGTCCAATTTAAGTCAGCTCATTGCACAGAAGTACTCTAACCCACAGAAGACATTAGTACCACACAATGTATAATATGGGTTAGAAGTGAATATGTGCTATGGAATAGGAAATTCTTTCATATTAATAGAACTACTGCAATATTTAGGATACTACGAATTCAGACAATAGACCTATAGGCCAATATTAAACTGAGTTTCTCATTTACTAAATAAACTAACAGCCCAAACAGCAGAAAACAAACAAATGTGCAAGGAACTTCAGAACAAGTGTAATTTCAAATGTAAAGCTGACAGTGGTCAGTAATCCAGGCTGCATGAGCAGCAGTGAGTGGCAGGTGAGTGGCAGGTGAGGTTACCTGCGGTGTGGCTGTGATAAGCAGCGGGTGAACAGCGGCCTGAAGCTCTGCTGCTGCTGCGAGTGCTCAGCGCAGCACGGCGGTCTGAAGGAGAACGTGCACGGCATAATGTGGGCCCTTACAAGCACCAAAACTACAGCTCCACTACGTCCTACAAAAAGAGGCCAGGGCAATGGCCGGAGGCGGCTTAGAGCAGCTACAGTGACTACTTTTAGAAAAATGAAACACGAACCTGCAGCAGCAGCCCACAGCTGAGAGGAGGCGGGCACACATGCAGAACATTCTGCAGGCCACGCCTCTGGAATACCACAGGCGTTATACTGGAGAGTACTCCATTTATTTTAAATTCAGCAAGTGACCAGAACAAAAGTTAGGACCACTGACCCACTCAAATTTACTAAGCAAATGCCTTTCAAAGTAAGATTTTATGAACTCAATGAGAGTTAGAATCCACAATCCACTTCTACAACTTCGTACGAAAACACAATGTGATTAAACAGTCAGTGGATAGGCTAGTGTACTCCAGGTAATAGTCATGATTAATTAGAGCAGAGTAATATATTAATAATTAAATGGACAATCAAAAAAGTAATCCACAAAGAGCAGTAAGACGGTAGGTCTCTTGATTGCTCAACATTTTAGTTGACTATTTTGCTTTTTAGCAACAAGGTGTTGCAAGTCAGCATTTCACATGCAGGGTAGGGCTGAGTGATTTTGCCTGAAAATAAAATTAGATTTTTTTCTACAAAAATTATATTAAATTTTCCCCCCCTCTCCACTAAAAATGTTAACAAATAAAAAACATACTACTGCATTAAACGTGTAGCCCCAATATTTAATTTTACTTCCCTGATTTCAAAGCAATCAGTGCTGCATGGCCCTGTACTAAACTTTAGTCCCTGTGACTGCAGTGAGCTGCATTTCTTGCATTTTCAATGCAACTTCCAATGTAGGAAAGTGGGGAAAATAAAAATTGATTGCACATTTTTTGGAAATTTGATTAATGAATTTAATTGATTTGATTATAATTGATTTTTGCCCAGCCCTAGTGCAGGACTCAGTTCAGGTAAGCCAGTCTCATAGACCCATCTCTTTCCTTACTTCTTCCTGCCCACGATTTCTCCACAGGAAATGAGTGAGGAAGTCCCAACCACAGAACAGACTGAGAAGAGGAGAGATGATGAGGAGAGAGGCAGGAGACATAAGCTGAGGGTCAATGGGACAAAAATCTATTTCACCAACACATTTCTCTGGACAGCAGGGACACAAAAATATAGCGCAGTGCACAATAATAATATCCATTATATATATTCTTTGACAAGTACCAAGCTATTATTGCCACCAAAATCAAATAAAATTATCAGCACACTTATTCATTTATTAGCTATACTATAGTACTATGATATTGTATAAATGTAGAGCTAAGCAATGGACATACAAAACTTGGGGAAAGGGCCTAGAGCAGGGGTGCTCACACTTTTTCAGCATGCGAGCTACTTATAAAATGACCAAGTAAAAATGATCTACCTACTACAAAAATGCAAATCATTTATTTATTCATAAATATATTGAGAATTCTTTACATGTACAATTTATGTTGATGTACGTTGCATAACGGCATGAACCCATATTGCGCAATTTCATTTTTTCTCATTACCTTACTCTCTTGACTTGCATTGGTTGGAATCAGCTAGGGATGCATAGTCCAGACAGTAGCTGCTGACATCCAGACTCAAGCACACTTCTTAACTTCTTAACTGGAGTTACATTATCTTACTGGTTTTGCAGTAGTATTTACCAGCGTCTGCACATTTACCAAACACACGTCGTGACAAATACAGATGTATTTGTGCACTTTTATTAGGCAAACTTCAACCACATGTCGCGGTAGGCCAGCTCTGTGCTGTAGGCCTGTTTTTTGCCAACATAAATTTAGATTAGTTTTTGCTTCGCGTTTCATCTTGCTCTTCTAATCTGCGTGCATTGAGGAGGAGGTGTGTGTGAGTTATATGGAGGGAGGAGCGAGGAGTGGCATGCTGACGTGAGGCAGATGGACAGCTAGGATGTTTTTAAAAAAGTTTAACCCGCACTGTGATACATGCTGGTACTCAAGGGTACACGCTGTTGCGTACAAGCTGTGCGCGCTGGGGACACGTGTGGTGACGTGCTGCGCAGTGTCCGCAGGTTCCAGACGAGCACACAGGCTGCGGTAAGAAGCCCCGTGCGGTCCCGCACACCGGTACAAGTTTATTGCTGACGGCACCGGCCGTAATGAAATATGGTCGCACTCATCTCAAGACCAAGACCGGTCTCGAGTAGGCCTACTACGAGGCTAGGATCTACCCACACTACCTTGGCGATCGACTGGTAGATCGCGATCGACGTATTGCGCACCCCTGGCCTAGAGGCTGGTGGGGGGCCAATGTCAGGAAACTCTTGAGAGGAGGAAGCAAGGAAAGGTAATTGAGATGAGACAATAATGATGCAATGGGGCAAAGGATGATAAGGCCTCACCTGGCCGAACACTGATGCCACCATGTGGTGAGTTATGACTTAAATGAAAACACTGGCCCTGAGGACAAGATGTTCTGTTCCTTCCAACCATCTCACAGGTCCTTTAGGCCAGCGGAAGCACTCAGCAGATTGTTATCAGAGGAATGTTCCCCATACCTCTGCTGTCAGTCAGCTCCCCCTTTGATGTGACAGAAACATTTGCTCTGACAACATGAACATGCTGCAGAAATGGCACAATGAACAAGGCTGTGTGTGTTTATAAGACACAACAGCTGTCACTCAAACACACCCACAACAAGGCACAAATCAGCAGCAAGAACGTACTACTCAGAAAACGTTGGTCCATCCAGTCTGGCCTTCAAAACATTGTGCAACCCCCCACACGCACTTACACAACACCATTTATTAGAAGAAAAAAAACAAACTCGGCTTCACCCTGGACCTAGTGTGTGTTTAATTTAGTCAGGCGGTGCAGACAGGCCCTCCTATAGCTTCCCTCCACAGAAATTTCAGAAGGCCCATGCCAAGAGGAGGTGCTCCATGTAAAGTACAGACTCAGTGGACTTGAAGGCTACACGCTTACTGCTTTACCATGGAATTCAGACAGGAAAAAAGGCCAAGACATTAACACTATTTCACTCTCCCATAATTACACTACTGTATTTCATACACAGCTGGTAACCATTTAGCCATGACTTGATACTAACCAGCTACAATCACGGTTAGCAGTAAAGTACTGTGGTACCAATTTGCCACAAAGTCTTCCTCCAAAAAAAGAAAAATTCAAGGGTTTGCAAAACTTTTCCCTACCAGAATCATTATATTTTACATGAGCATATAGCTTGGTGAGAACAATTAGCTGCATTAAGATGACAAAACCAGTTTTGAATTTGTAACTTTTAAAATAAAAATAACATGCAAACCTTTTTTCTGGTAAATTGTATATGGATTTAATATTTATCAAAACAGGCACTTCCTGCAATGAAGGAATGCTTCCCTGGTCTGCAAAGGGATTGTGCTCATAAATGCTGATGCTACCATGTCAGCAGTGGCATTCCACTTAACTCCAGATGCTCTCGGCCTCTGCACATGGCCCGAACAGAGTGGGACCTCATAAAAGGACACTTTAAAATCTATGCAACCCTTAAAAGCAGGTCTCTGTGACCTACGAAGACAGGACTTCCTCAACGGATAGCTCATATTCTCTGTAGCCAAACAGCACAGTCCAGCCAACTGGATACAGTTAACAGCACCAAAGCACATTGCATTTAAATGTTATTGTTGGTGCAATATTAGCAAATGCATAGCTTAAAAATAGTGTCCAATTTTTATGAAAATGTGTCACATTTTCCTTAGTTTATCAATACACAAATTCAGACAATACTATGTAAATATGCAACATAATCACACTGTATAGAAATTGTATTTTTGTCAAAAGACTTAAAAACAATTATATATTTTTCTATGTAAAACACAGTATTATGCCAAGTGGCCATTAATCAGATCATCCTATTTGACATGATTTTCCTCTGGTGCCGCCCCAGTGGGAGGCAGTGCGCTGTCCGGGCCTCTTTAAAGCTAACCCCCAATGCATGTGATCTTGGCTAAGCCGCTATAGCTTATGTTAAAGCCACAAACTTGTTTGGGATCTTTACTCAAAACAAAAGTGTGCTCAGGGCTTGGTAAATGAGGCTGCACTGTTTTAATAGTGTCACTAAGCAAACAGTATGTAACTACTGGTGTCACTGGGGTTAGGCTGCCGAGGCTGCAGGGCCGGGCTGGTCGCATCCACCAATTATGAAATGTTCACCATAAAATTCAGCATGAGCATTAGCACTGCCAACATTTTTTAGCCTCAGATAGCCTGTAAAAAAATGCTAATAAAAACTGTCTCTAATGGGGTTAGAGACAGAGAAGTTTACACTCATGCAGCTGGTGGAAATGGATCAAAATTGACAGAATAATTGTCCTGGAAAAGCAAATGAGATTGCGCCTTCAGCTGTTGGTTTACTAAATATTTGTCAGGTCCTTTAGTGGTGTAGTGAAATAAAGACAAGTCTATATAATTGACTTAAAGACGTGTTAAAGCATGTTGAGAAGGTGAGGCCTACTCATGAGCCCTGAGACAACAGGTGCACAGAGAAATTAAGTAGAGTGGAACGACTGTCTGCAAGGACAAAATCCAACTTGAACTAAGCTCTCCTCAAAATTACATTGTAATATAAACAGACCAAATCTATTATGTCAGGGGCAAAAACATAATGTTGCAACATAATTTATATAATGGTGACGGCAACTGTTTTGACAGGTTTATATTGTTAACTAAACAGCTTAAGACAATACATTCACAACCAAAAACAAAACCAAATGCCAACTTCCTGCGCTGCACTGATGGTGTGCTGAGGCTGGGGTTGGCGACGTGTCAGATGTATACTTCAGTCAAGCACTTTCATTTCCTGTCACTTCAATACGAGCTTGTCAGCTTCCCTTTTCTCTTTGGTCACAAAATTATTCAACAGGCGAGGCCCATCTTATCAATTAAAACAGCACAACAAAGAACTCAAGCAAGACTACTAGGGTGCACATGCTCACACCTTATCTTTTATGGAGCATTCACTAGACATAAGAAAACCGCAATGTACAGATTCAGCTGTGTTGTTATGATCAGTATGATCTGACAAAAACTACAGTGGGTTTTTAAATTTCTTCCTTCCCTTCTGTCAAAGTCACTATTAGGCTTTGAGTCCACTTCCTGGTTAAGCTGTAATCTGCCTAAAATTTACAAAGGAAGTTTTTGTTTGTACATTTCACCCTTCATACCTTGGATTAATGCCTTAATAACTTTTTTTTTTTTTTTAAATACTCTTGTGTTGCTTTCTGGATTTGAGACGATGTTGTTGCTCCATATACAATGTTTGTTGACTCACAAATGTAACCCATGCATGTGGACAAAGTCTATAGGCGCACATGGCACACAAATGCAACACTCTTGCAGATCAGCAGCAGCCAAACCAGGGCAGTACTGTACCTATCACTGAGGGCCTTTGAATCTCTTAATCTGCTGCCAGACTGGAAGGCCTGGTAGAAAGCCTTGGAGGGGTTCCTGTGTCACCCGTATTCAGAGAGAAAGAGAGAAAAACAGAAAAAGAGCAGATGAAAACAGTAAGAACATATTGTGACACAAGGGCATGTGATTCCTAGAAGAAGACGTGTATCCTAATGTAGCAGTTTATGTGCAGCCCCCTATAGAGTCTTTAGGAGTTCTACGCAAAGCAAATTAACCAAGCAAGTAGAAGAGGGAGAAAAAGAGAGTGAAGCAAGAGCGAGGGAGAGATGGAGAGAGAGGGAGAGAGAGGGAGAGAGAGAAAGGGGGACAGAGTAAGACAAAGAGAGCAAAAAGGAATGAAGATTGCTTCATAGAGAGCGTACACCTTCCTCAGGCATATTCATAAACAACCTGCCAATCACTCACTATCAACCTGAAAGAAAGTGAACTGGTTCGTCCACCATGTCTGAAACTGGTTTACATTTGCTCAGAAGGCATCACTACAAACTGTTGGAGGGTAGTTCAATGATTGTAGTGTATTTGTGTTTAAGAAGAACAAAGGAACAGTGTGTGCTGCTGTGACATGGGATGCATGTCGGGAAGGAGAAAGGAAATCCCCGCTCTGACCCTTAGCACACTAGCGAAGGCTCGTGCACACAACACACACATCTGATGGAGCCTCCCTGCTGGTATTTCACATACACACTATACACATTATACATACTATGCATATGGGCTCATAGAGACAAGGGAGCAGCCAACTCACACAGAACAGCACGGGGAAGGAGGAGTTGATATGGAGCATGTGTGTGAATATTATAGAGCAGCCAAAGCCATTTTCCTAGAAATCTCTGGCACAAATGCGCTCTCTCACGTTACCTCATGACTGAACCCTCTTACAGAGCCCCTCCTCTGCCATTGCTTCACTTCACTCTGAAGGCAAAGAAAACACATCCAAGCACACGCCTCCACAGTTATACTTAAGGGGCCAAGCTGTTTCCATTGGTTGGTATCATGGAGGTCAGACAACCTGGAGTCCAGCAAGTGAAGCGAGGGAGAAGAAGAGTTCCTGTTTTCATGTCGAAATCGCTTGACTCTCAATGCCCGTCTTTGTAAAACTTAAATATAACATGTCAATATCCTTTTCTGAAAGAGACCCTTTGTGAAGCACCATCTGCCCCATAAACCCCAGTGAGTGCTGCTACAAGATGGGAGGCTGAGCTACAAGATACCTTCTCACAACAACACTGAAGACGTTTCTATATAAACACTCTCGAAATCTAGTTCCAAAAGACGCTTAAAGTCCATTCTGAGATTTTGCTACACGTTGAGGCCTAAGCACTTTGGGCGATTGTAGGCCGACTAAAATAACCTTTTGGCACATTCTTGTGGGCTGATGTCACACTGGGGCCTGAGCATGACGCATGGCTTTTCCTTGAGTGTGTGTTCTACAGAGCAGCCGCCACAGCAGAGGCCCTCTTCTCCACCACTAATAAGCCTGCCCAGTCATTTAGCATGTGAATGACCAGCACAAGTCTAAAGTTACCAACTCAAGGAAAAGGAAGGAGAAGAAATATGAAAGATTAAGTGACTACACTGGAGACATGTGGTATACACTAGTTCTGCAAATATGTCAGCAAGTTAATAACAAGAAAACACATAACTAACATCTGAACAAATCCCACAAAACATGACATTGGGCCAAAGAAAAAAAGAGAAAACAGAATTTCTAATAAATACATCCCTAATTGAATAGCTATTGGGACTCTTTAGCAGTCAAACATTAAGTACACTCCAGCCAGGAAACCAAACTAAACACAAGATGGTTCTCAAAAAAGATTGTGGCAAAGGTTCTGGTCCCATCGGCTCCATACAGTTGGTACAGACCAGTTCAACAGTCCTAAAGCCCAGGGGGAGGTAGAGGGGCTGAGCCTGTGCAGCTTTATAGAACCCGCTGAAAGGCCAAGTGTTAACTCAAGGCTCTCAGCCCCATCCATCCAGCTGCCACGCCACAGAAGTAGGTCAGAACTATTTAGATTTCACCAGTCCTGTGGGAGTTTCTTTCAGCAGGTTTTGGGTTGTGGATGAACAAGATTGATTGTAAAACATAGAAGCAAAACTGGTGCCAGCGTTCATTACAAGATGAAGGCTGCTCAGCTGAAGATGGTGATCACATTCTACAACAGAACTAGCACAGTGTTGTTACATGGGATTTTGCTACTGAACATCATTACATAAGTGTTCACAAGATCCCATTTAGTTTTTAGTTGGCACTATATAGTATATATATAATAGATAGATAGATAGATACATACATACAATTATTAACATAATAATAATAATAATTTCACAGTAGCCAACTGCAACTTTAATACAATTGTCTATAGAGGTTGGTACGCAACACTGGATTACATGGCATAAAACTTTCAGTGTGCTACCAAATGCTTCAGACTTCATCACACAAAATGACAGACTTGACTAAACCCTGATTGGCATACTTGTCTCCTGTCACATAGGCACAGAACAACAGAAAACTAGACTTAGTGTTACTGCACCACACGTCACAAAAACAAGATATTCCCAGTGGAGTTTATCTGCAGCACAGTACAGTACATCCCAGTGGCTCCAATAGGCCATGGCACAGCAGTGACTGGGGACCTGAACGTGTCCATTGAAACAATGAAGAGGAGAGAAGCACCCGAGGAGGAGACAGTGACAGCACTGCAGTCACCAAACCAAGCCCCAGATAGTGATGAAAAGCTCCAGAAACGCTAATTGGAAAATATTAAACATGGAGGGAAGCACCAGTTTAAACTCATTAGCTTCAATAACACATGAAAACAACTTTAAGGATAATCTTACAGGAAGACACGTTTGCCTGACAAAATTAAGAAGTATATTAAGAACAACTCACTTCACTTCCACTTCCAAAGCTCCTGTGTATGGTTATGCTAGGGGCTGTTGGAATATGAAAACTGCTGAGGTTGATTACTTGCACAGAGAGATAAGCGATGCATACCTAAAATTAAGTGAACAAACACATCAGGCACAAAATGGGCCCTCATGAAAATATTTTACAAGCAGAAAGCTCCAATCCACCAGTAACTTTTTCACTCATGGAAGCGCATGTGTGTGTGCATGGAATGCACTTCAATATTATTGTAAATAAGTTTTGTTGTTGTTGTGTGTAATAACAGAAATTAATTGCACAGCCTTCAAAACTGTTTTGCATAGCACTGCAGAGTTATGAAAAAAAAAAAAAAAAAAGAACACACTGTTGCATAAAGTACTATTTGGCCAGCTATTAACTAAATGGGTCATGAAAGATGCGAAGACCCTCAAATGTTGAAAAGAAAGCATCTTTGAGCACCAACTAAATGACAGTGAATGAATCAGAGAAGGAGAGGTGTGAGTGGCCACAGCTAAAAACTGGACAACAAAAGTCAACAGGTCAGAGGGCGCCAGTCTGCTCGAAGAGTTGTGCAAACCAATATCTGCATACATACAAAGCTTACATTTTGTGCTTTGAGTTTCCTGAGCAGAGGCCCCTACCCCCAATGAGGATAATTGTGCACACATTTTCTGGGTGCTCTCTTTAAGGACACACCTCCTTCCTCACTGAGCTTGAAGGTGGCACCAACTTCAGACATGGACTGTGCATTTTCCAAGCTCTTATAAACTTTTAGGTTAGAACAGTAAATAATGCAACTATTTCAGCTAAACAGCTACACGGTTGTCATACAAATCCAATCGAAATGTAGAACCTCTGCAAGTAACTAAGGCACTATGACAATGTTATTTAAAGCTTTAGTTATCAAGGCCAGCTGGGAACCACTGGAGAGAGAAAATAAATTATATTGTTAAGATGAGAGCCACATCTCCAGGCTGCAGTCTACAGTATCACAACTGCAGTCCTGTAATTACTTTCAAGGGAACACTAGGGAGGACAGTGTGGGCAAACACAAGGGACTACCCACTCCACCACCAAGGTTTAGATTTAAAACAAATGCAGCGGAGGTACGAGGGCTGGGCAATGCAAAGTACCTCATACAATACAATACAATACAATATAATATGCACGTGATGAAAACGATCATAGGTGCAACGAGAGGAGGGCTCCCTCTGTGCTCTACGATCATGATTCCAAACACAAACAGTAAACACTGTAGATATCAGTCGCAGCTTATATTTTGGGTCGTAAATTTAATCGTTGTACAACTATGGCTGCAACAATAAATCATAAAAAATAATTATAGTCGCATTTTAACAATAGTTATCTGGACAATACACTCTAAAACACAACACAAAATTTTCACTATGGTCAGCCAAGCCATCTTTCAGTGCTGACATCCAAAATTGTGCAGTGGACACCCGGCTTAAGAAGTACTTAAGAGTAAACTATACTATGAAAACCAAATCAATTGAATGAGATTTACTATTATATCAGAATATATTTGAGGCGACAGTTCAGTGGACAAACTGATCCGAAGGTTGGCAGTTCGAATCCCGCTCTCAACATAAACATCATTGGTTGAACGGTCAAATCCACTGACCCACAGGCTGGCTGGTATGATTCTAGCTCCCACAGATGAATGCTGTCGTTGTGTCCTTGGGCAAGACACTTAACCTATCTCTCTCCAGTGTCTGCATACACTGGTGTATGAATGAATGAAAGTGTAAAGTGCTTTGAGTGCCTTGAAGATGGAAAACCGCTATATAAAAATGTGAGTATTTATCATTTTACTTGGTATCAGTAAGAACTCAAAATTGTATTTGGTACATCCCTAAAAATATAACTGAAATTAGGGGCAATATGGGAAAAAAATCAAATGGGAACAGAGAGTGGGGAAAAGAGACTGTCTGAGCCTAGAACTGCCTTAAACAAAACAGACTTTATTTGAAATCACCATAAACAGATGACTGTTATCTTCCAATTATCATCTTCGTATCACCAAGCCCTAATTGAAATTATATATGTTAGCATTTTTTTAAATAATACTCAAATGTGTTTGTGTCTTATTTGTATATTATGCAACCTAACTATGTAAACATTTCAGTAAAGTTATGCCAAACAGTTTTGCGAGGTGAAAGTGAAGGCTGTTTACGCAAGCTCTAGAAATATACCCAGAAGCAACCAATCAGGTATAAAGACAGGGGTGGCTTCATTATACATAGCTAAGATGCCTGCTGTACGGAGGCTTAACAGGTTATACTCTGTTACAGACCTCAGTCTCTGCACAAACCCAAGCTGCTGTCACTCAGCACATCCACTGTACCCTCACAACTGTCTGGCCTCGTCTGTCAGCCCATTGGTGGATGTTGGATTTACAAAGATGTGGCGGCTGCACTGATCAATGATACTACAAAAACACTTCAATTCACAAACTAAACAGTAGTACAGGCAACAAGTGTCTAGGCAACAGCATCTTGAAGTGTTATATATTATTGAAATAAAAAATAAATGACAATATTGCAGCCAATTTATGCCGCTGACGCCATCACCTAAAAACAGGAACAGGAAATGTGTAATATTGTTTAAAAAAAAAAAATCATGAGCTGCATTAAATAAATAGCAAACTAAAACACTTTAGTTGTTTTGTTTGCATCTGTAATGAATAATAGAAGTTATTAATTCAAGTTTTATGGCTTAAATCTTATCATAGAGCCAAAAATGTCTCAGTAGTGCAAAGAAAAAAAACGCACAATAAATATTGACACCCCCCCCCCAAAAAAAAATACTGTTCCATCTGTCATATTGAACGACAAGTCGATATAGTAATTATCGTGACAGGCCTACCAGTGTGATCAGTAGCTTGAGGTGATTTGTTGTTTTACAGTCCCATAATATGATAGGTGTCCATGGAGATAATAAATAAGGTAGAGTAGATGTGCCGGAGGGTAAAGTCAGAAACAGGTTTGAGAGCTGACACGCCCCTCTGACAGGTCTCTTATCTGTCCCACAGGAGCACACTAGAAAGGCTACTGCTGTGTGTTTGATAGGGAGTCCTTACTATCGCTACAGAGACTCCCCCACCCTCACTTATCAGCCCCAGAGCGGCCAATAAGCTAATGTTAATGTCAGCTTATGGATAACATCAATCAAAACAAACAGATACTGTATTTTGTGTTTGTGGCATTATTTCAGCATGTATCACACATTGGAGCTTGAGCTCAAATAAAACACATTCATTCATTCATTCATTTCAAAGGCACAGAAATATCCTTTGATAAAGTATTGACAGGCCATAGTTTTTAATACCAAGGTGACATTAACATTTACTTCACTTAATGTGCTTATTTTGTAAGTGTGGTAGACAAAAATGGAACAAATTACATGAATGGAGAAAGTTTGTGATATGCTCTGTTAGGATATTTCCATGTATCAAGAGAATACCACCAAGAGATTTCAGGCTCTGTATTATTTCTGCTCAGCTCTGCCGCTTTCTCAAAGTGAAACTGAGCTTAGGGTCAGGAATGAATGCACATGCTCTGGGAAGGAAGCAAACTGCATGACACAAAAATTAATTGACATTTCCTTTTCTGCACTAACCAGATTACATGCCAAAAGATAATAATCCCCTGGAGATGGTCAAAAAGCTCAAGTTTAAAAAACAAATAAGTGCCCAACAGAAATGGGTCACAAATCAAAACAAACTGACACAAATCTACCCTATAATAATACAAAGTAATCAATATTTTATGTTTCTAAAATATGAAAGAGCCAAGTTTCAAAGTGGTTAAAGGTTATCTTAAACACGCAGGTTTTCGATTTGATTTGAAGACAAGGTCATTGCTGTCCAGGAGGACGGGCAGAGGTGGCTTAACACATGGAATCCCGTATGACAGGAGGCTAACAAGTTTGTGCCTGTACAAAAGGAGCGCGGAGCCTGCCTCCACTCAACTAACAACTAATGAACTACTGTGAACTTTCCATAGGAGGAGGATTTAAATGTTTTAACGCAAACAGGACTGGATTTTTTTCAAGGTGTAAAGTTGTTGTTACTGTCTCATAAGTCAGTGGGGACCAGTGGCCAGTATTCATACACAACAGGAAAATTCACAAATGTTGAACATTTTTTACTATTTTGAGTTAAAGTAATTTTGAAATGTTGTTGTTGACCAAAATATATGTCTTGTTTTTGTTGTACATAAACCATGAAAGATAGTTTGTGGGTGTGCCAGGTGTAGCATTACCTGTCCTCATCCCCATCCACAGGTATGTGGATCCCAAACAGGCTGTTGACGGTGGGTGTGGAAAGTTGTAGGGCATCAGTCAGAGGCTTCACTGGCTCCTTCCCAGGCACATGAGGCCCCTCAGACTTTCTTCCACTCATGACCTCCACCTGCCCCAATCCTGCTGCTGGGATCCCCTGTAGCACTGCAGTCTTAAACGGAGCTGGGGGCAATGCAGAGCTGGTCACATTTGGCATGACTGCACTGGAGGCACTGGGCACAGCAGTGGGCACGGTGCTGGGCACACTGGAGCTCACTGCATTGGCAGGCACATTCTGTATGCTGGATGGTGTTGCACCATGTAGTGGAGGCTGGCCCACTGCGATGTACTGAGTCTGTAAAGTAGACCCACTAACCAATAAGGAAACAGGAACATTGCCCACTGGCTGCTGCGGAAGAGGTGGTCCTGTAGGCAAAGAACCCCCAATATCCCCAATTTGAGTGGGCACAGAAACTCCAGCAGTGGCTCCAGGCATCACCGAGGAAGCCCCTTGTCCAGCAGAGAGGACACCCGGGCCTGGGGGCTGATAGTACTCTGACTGGCTCTGCCCCAGAGCCGCAGGCTGACCTGTCAGGAGGTGGCCCATGGGAAGCTGCTGCTGTGCAGGGTAAGAAGGGGGCATGACAGGTGACTTGTGTAAGTGAACACCAGGCTGAGGCAGCCCATTCTGTCCCACAGGCAGTACAGCCTGAGGTGCCGGGAGGCCTCCAGTACTGGTCTGTAGAGGCTGGACACTGGTTGGTTTGCTGTTGGAGAAGGCACTCTGTGTGCCACTAAGGCTCTGCTGACGGACGCTGAAGCCTGTGTGCTGAACTGATTGTGTGGGTAATGTCTCCACAGATATGATGCGAGCTGAAGACACCACTGTGTCTGCTGCTGAGCCCACTGTATGGCCCAGTCCACTGTCTCGCTCTCCACTGGGGTCCAGTGTAGTACTGGCATGTCGTATGTTATCTCCAGACTTTCCCACTGAGCTCTCAGGCTCTTTGTCATAAAACTCTGTGCAAGTCCACCTGCCTCTTCGAAACGGTTCCCCAGTACCATGGTCAAGTTTTATGACTCTGAAGCGTGATGTGCAGCTCACAGTGGAGCCAGATGCAGCAGGAGCAGAGCTGGACGCGGTCTGTGATGTGTTCAGAGACACAGCGCCTGCCTGTTGCTGAGGGGCGACGGGTGGTCCCGCTGAAAGCCCTGCCTGCAGCTGGCTACTTTGATTGGACACTTTGTTTGGCAGCTGAGTCACTTGAGGTATGTGTGCTGGTGCCTCTACCTCCACATTATTCTGGGCTTCTTCAGATGGACTTCTATCACTGGCGGGCTCATACTCCGCTCGTGACATGTCGTAGATTTCCGAAGACACGTCTTCAGCTCTCGACTCGTCCGGGTCGTCCAGGCTCTCAGTGTCGTCTGCGGCTCCTATGGCCGCCACCTGGGCCTGGGTGACACTCGTGATCTGAAAACAGCTCTTTTTCTTGGCCGGCATTTTCGACATACTGGCGGTCTGTTTCCAAGTCTCGTATGGCTATATTTATCCTCCGTCAAAAGAGACGAGCTGTGTTGCAGCTTCGCACAAGGTTAATTCATATTGAACAGCACATTGAACAAAATACTTTACCAGCTAACTAAAGTCCAGCTGAATCTGCGCCATCCTTTTACCCGTCGCTCTTCTGTGGCGTTTTACGGGATCATAACCGGGAGTCTCGTCCAGCAATGCGGATTTGATCACTATTAACAGCAGCGCACGACGATTAATCCAAAACTCTGAGTCAGTCCGGATCGGTCTCGGGTCCCGGTTGTGCAGTTGTCAAAGGCCCCAGCCAGAGGAGCTACTTCAGGCTGAGGAGGGCCCACAGCCCTCCACTTACTGGGTTAACGCTAGCAACGAAGCCAACTGCCTGCTGCACACTCCCCCTACGTCGGTACAAGTATACAAGACATCTTCACAAAAGCAGTTTTCGGCACCACCTCACTTTACCAGCCTCAATTCACCTGGCAGTGACACTAAACACGTATGTCCATGTAGTTTTGAGAGAGACCGTAGTTAAATTCCTTGCGTTTTTTAACTATCGACAATATAAACAGCACCAGCCGTTACCTCCCTCAGTCACTCCTGACAAGATGGCTATGTTGTGTGCGCCGCGCTGCATCGTGGGTAGGAAGAATGCGCACAGAGAGTTGCGTAAAGATGTTTGTGAATACCTCTGAATGCCTTCACGGAACACCTGAAAAACTGAAAAATTAAAAGTCATGATTAAGCCACAGGGAACCAAACAGAACCAAACATGAATAATAGGCGTCAGCTGACAAAAGCACAATAAATAATATAATAAATAAATTACAGCAAGACAAATACGCGTATAATAATAATAATAATAATAATAATAATAATAATAATAATAATAATAATAATAATAATAATAATAATAATAACACTGCATAATGTTACTTAAAATATGATGCCATGCCTCTATCATCGAAAATAAAATTAACCAATTTTGTCTTGTGTAGAATTCTTTCTAACACAATATAGTATGTGCAATTGTTGTAGCGCAAACCTGATTTTGTATTTCTCAGAACAGACGCGATAGATAGACGGGGAAGATGTAACAGTGGGGATCTAAAATATGAGTGTATGGAATTGGAATTTCTTTTTCTTTTAGGACTGATTCCTTGGTCTGAGTGAAATTACATTCATTTACTTGAACGTGGAGAACATCGCCCCTAGTGGTTTTAGAGTGTACCATCTACCGAGTGTACCAAAATTACCGTTCTTTCTATATTCACCAATTTAAACAAGATGCAACTTTGCAGACTTCATCTAGGCAAAAAAGAAAACAAAACAAAACAAAACAAAAAAACACTGAAGAGAGCCCCATTCATCACCTTTCAAAACTGTGGCCTAAATAAAAAGACTCATTACAGACATCCCAGTAATAAAATGTTTAACTACTAACCTGTAGAAATTGCTTAATTAGTATGTCATAGCCGCACATGTGATTTGACAAATATTTCTGAAAATAACTACATTCTTGTGTCACCGACAGCATTCCCGCACACTGCCCTTGTCTGCATCACTGTCTTAAAGCGCGCCCAGTCTGTGCCCATTGTGCGGAGGGATCTCATACGGACTACACCCAGCACTGCCTCCCTGCTCTGGCTTCATTTGATCCACAGCATTGGCCAAATTGTGGCATAGACTGGAGACTGAAGGGATTTTTGGCTATTAAACAGCCGTTTGTGTGGTCACATATTCAGCGCTTTTAAAATATTAGTTCATTTTCTTCACAATGTCTTGGCAAAGCTACGTGGATAACCTGATGGCCGATGGTTCCTGTCAGGATGGCGCCATTGTTGGATATACGGACGCCAAATATGTTTGGGCATCACATTCTGGTGGTACTTTTTGTAATATCACGGTAAGACATTAGAGTAAAGTGGGTGCCGTGAAGATTATGATGGAACCCGCTGTCTTTATTGTTTATACACACGCGTGTCTGTTAGCATGGAGCTAGCTCGTCCACAGTGGCCTATGAGAAAAACGGGTAACGGGATTATCGTCTGACCGCGTGTGGATCAAGAATTTCTCTGACATTTTACATTTAAACTCATTTTAATTTTTTTCTGAAATATTTGTGATAATTTTTCATCGATTTGCTATTTGCATATTTCAAATGTGGGGTTTAATCAAGTCTGTCTAACCAAAACTAGGAACATGTTTCAAAAGCTAAAACCCTTAGCCTACAGAGGCTGGACTTTTTTATTGGTTTGCCATTTTTGTTGTCGTGCACAAACAAGGTTTCAGTTTAACTCCCAGCTTATCAAACTAGGTACCTCTGCATTATTTGATGCAATTTAAGATTTGATGTAATAGTCTATCCCCACAGACTTGCTTACTTACTAGTTTGTCTTATCTGATAGAGGAATTTTTTTTTATGTTCCAGTCCCAAGAAATCGACTCTCTTATTAGCAAGGACAGGACCTCAATCTTTACAAGTGGGCTGACCCTAGGCTCAAAGAAGTGTTCAGTTCTTCGAGACAACCTGCAGGATGATGGAGAATGGACAATGGACATCCGGACAAAAAGCCAAGGAGGAGAACCTACCTACAATATCTCTGTAGGAAAAGCAGGCAAAGGTAACTATCAAGTGTTAATCAGCAACTTTTAAAATACCAAGATTTAGGTTTTAATTCATTGTTTTCAAATGAAAAGTGTTTATTTAGACTTAGTGCACCTTTAGATTTTGACTTCTCTAAACTGTCCTTTTATCTATCTTTTCTTTTTCAGTTTTGGTTCTTGTTATGGGAAAAGAAGGAGTCCATGGAGGCGGATTGAATAAGAAGGCCTTCTCGATGGCAAAATATTTGAGGGATTCAGGCTTTTAATGTTTTTCAAGTTTGCTTAGTTCAAATTGTGGGACACAAAGAAGAGAAAAATGTTGCTGTTAAGATTTCTCCTGCAAGCAGTCAAATGTTATGGAAACTTTTAATAGCTATGGGGAGTGGTAAGACTGTCATCTCGGGTCCCCCTTGGTTCTCTGAAAGGGGGAGACTCTTCCATTTTGTTAATTTATCTTTTCTTCCTCCTCCAGTATTGTTTTTTTGTCATTGGAAAGGAGGTGTCCATTGTGGAAATCTTAATCTGAAAGCACACACAATGGCTGAGTACCTGAGGAAGTCTGGATATTAAAACATCTTTCAAGCAGCATAGAAACTGACCCAATATTTCACAATGACTTCTCTGTTGTGGTGTCCCAGTTAACTTTTTATATGAAGGACTTTATGTTATCATCCACAGTTTTTGTTTGTGTTCCAGGTTTAACACTTCTTGTTTTTGGAACTTCCATAATGACAATTCATTCATTCATTCATTCAAACACTGTGTAATAAAAGTGGGAAATGGATTTGAATAAGCCTTGTATAATGTCACTCATGTGAGGGACATGTACCAATTGTACTTTAAATAGTTGAACAGGGATGCCAAATTTAGTTTTTCGTTAGCATGGCATTAAAGTTTGCATGTTCTCAGTTCTGAAATAATTTTTTAAGCAAGACATTCAGCCAAAACAGACATCTTGACAGCCGTCACCCCCCATATTCTAAATAAATGACCGCTCCTCTTTGTGTGTATCAACCCCTCCCCCTCAGAGTCCTACTCCATAACATCATATTACTGTTGTAAATGAATGTGCTCAAAGTTGATGTAGTGTTGGCCTTGTTTGACTGTTGTGTTGAGATCAGCATTACCAAGATTTCAAAGCCACAACCTGCAGCCCTGAAATGGACATTCCAATATGAAATTTGGGACTAGTCCATTTGTTTTTGCATTTGTGTAAATCAGCAGTTCATTTTTTTTTTTCTTCTTGAGGTGGCTGCATAACTTTTAATCGCCTGTGTAGATTAACACTACTTGTACACACTATTTTTGAGTTTGGCTTCATATCATTGACTAGCTGTTCAGCATTGTCATTTGAATACACTTGATGCATTTTGACAGTAAAACTGGCTGTTGGCCTTTAACATCAAGGACTTCTTTGTGTTTTAGACATGAAAAATGTATTCACAAATTGTCATAGTACGGTGCTTAGAAGTATATTTAAAAAATTAAATAATGCTCTGTACACTAAACATATTGAAATGGTGTTGGATGGAAGAAGAACATTAAAACATTGTCTTGTGCATTTCTTTTTAAGACAAATTGTGTAACCATGATAGTAGCTACTGTTGGCTTATCTGTAGCCACATTAATAAGTGCAACAACAGTAATAAACTTTGTATAGAAATGTCAAATAAATTAAAGAAAGCAATATTTTGTAATTTTCAGTTAAGCATTCTAGTTAAATATTATGCAAATGACATTTTACACAATTATCAATAAATGCATATTTCACACATAATCCATTACTATCTATCATGCTAGTTGAAAAAATTAGCAAATTACTGTCTGTAATAATCTGTTCAGGTAAAATGTTTTCAGCCTAAATATTTTAGCATCCTTCACATCAGAAACACTTGACTCCATGCTGATTGGTTGTCCTGGAGAGAGTGGAGGCATGACTTCCTCTTCCTAATTGATTCATAAGCAGCACCTGGCATAGTGAGAGCTCTTTAAGTCTGGCCTTCAATCAGACCGTCCAGTTCCAGTGGTTCACTGTTGAGATATTTGTTTGCTGTGGTTTGTTTTTGTTTTATTGTTTAATTGTACCAATGGCGTTTAGCAACAACAGGAACAGTGCAGTTGTGTTATCTTTAGGGCTCCTTCTATTATCTTCTCTTTGTCAAAGTGCAAATCTTACAAAAAAGAAACTCCAAGAAAATAGTATGTCACTCAGCAAAATATCTCACTGGCGCCATGGGAAACTGTTAATTGGACTGAAAACTGAACAACGTGCCAAATCAAAGGAAGCAGAAGACGTTGACTTGGATTATCAATCAGACATGAGTAAGTGGTACAGTAACATGGATGAGCAATACCTTCAATTAATCATAAACTTCTTACTACTCATCAGCCTGGGATGTTCCTGGGCTCCATGCAATACAAGAACATGGCTTTCCAAGATATGACAATACTGCAGTGGAACGACTTCTGAAAATGCAGCCAACAGTGGATTGTTCTGGAAGCAACATGAGGCTTCAAGTACAAAATGCTGACTCCAAACCAGGCTCTCTACTTTTTGTGGACCGGGGTGAACTTTTGATATTTGTGGTTAAGATAAAAAAATAATTTTAAAAAAGTATCCCCTTTATAGATTAATTTAATTTTATTTTTCCAGGTGATCTTTCTCCTCTTTCTCTGTCCAAATTGCCCAAGAGCTGTGGGTACAAAGTCAGCTCAACACGTCGAGATCTAGTTCTGGTGGCCCCTTATGATGGTTGCTTTGTTATTGTTGAAGTAAGTAGTAGTCTTTACTCCTGCGCTTGCTTTTCTAAAATATGCTGCTTCTGTGTTAATACACTTCTTTTGCTTTTAGGAGTCCCGTTATGTGCTTCCACTGCGTTGGTTGGGATTACCAGTGCAAATGTCCTGCCCTATGAGTCAGCCTTCGTTACCCTCATCTTCTAACCCTCCTATGGTGACCTGCCACGCTGAGGGAATGGTAGTAAAAACTGACTGGACTTCTGGGCTTTCAGAAATAAAAGTGAACTGTAAGTGTTTTTATCAACTTGTCCTTTTAAAGTCTTAAGTTGTGTTAATATGCAGTCTTCCTCAGTGAATGGTAACTGGGAACCACTGACGAAAGCCTCACCCAGGTGTGGTCTAGGTGCAGTTGAACATCCAGAGGGCATTACCATCTCAATTTCCTATAAACCTTGCATAAAGAAAAAGGTACATTTTTAAGAGCTGTTATGATTGAAATGCCATAAATGAACAGACTCTTAATTATCACTTTATTTTTTTTAGGATGGAATTTACAGTATTAGATTGTTAAGGGACGATGAAGTCAAAGTCTTTTGCCCCTCACTGGCTTCAGCTAACCCTCCTAAAGTGATGATGGATGTTGGACAATCTACACCTGCCCCCACTCAAAATGTGAGAACCAATCCCCAGGTCCCAGAATATCCTTTACCACCTTCCCCAAGCCTTACATGGAACCAGTTTTACCCTTTCCACTGGTACACGCCACGCCCAGAAGCTGTTCAGCCAACGGTTCCCCAACCAACCGACGATAAGGTGGTAGGACAACCATTTTATCCGGTGTACCCAGGGCAACCTCTACCTGAAAAGCAAACCCCAGGGAGTGTGCCCCCTAGCTTGGATGAAAATCTGGGACATTACTATTATCCCATGTTCTATCCTAACATGCCCCCCATACCAGAACATCCACCACAGCCTGAAAACCCCTCACCGGATGTAACTCAACTTTACCATCCAGAGTGGTATGTTTCTGAGCCTCACTTGGCCTATCCATTTTATTATTCACAAGATCCAGTGAAACCCACAGCAGCTCCCGAGCCCACTGCACCACCAGAGACGGGTCCTGTGCCTCCTGTTTACCTGTACCCTTTTTACTATCCCACAGAGCTGCCGCCAGTTACAACTACTGCCAGTCCACCAGCACCTGTTCCTCAACAGTATCAGCTATTTGGTCCCTACTATTACCCCCTTCCTTCCCAGCACCCACCTCTCACAACCACTACCCCCACACCTGCCGCACAAAAACCACAAGACCCTCCCATCTCACATCCCGGTACGGTTGTTGTGTACCCACAAAATGCTAAACCTGAAACCAGACTACCAGTAAACTGTCCCCAGTACTGCCAACTCGGACTTCTCAATTGCTGTCCACATGTTGCTTTTCATCATCACACATACCATTTTGTGCCACAAGAGCAAAATGGAAATTCAAATCCTCAGTTTCTCCCACTACCAGGGTTCCCAAATGGGTTAAGACCTAACTTTGTCTATGCCTCATCACAGGGTCCCCAGGAAGCACCTGCCCCTCCAAGCAGCACAGCCTTCACTAATGCACTTTTATCACCACAGTTGTATCCACTCCAAGGACTGCATGAAAGGCATGTATACGACCAACCACTAGAGGGCAATCCTTCTGCAGAGTCTGAAAACAAGCCTCGTGAGCAAACAGATCCTCAACCTGCTACTCATCACTTTGAACCAAATGCATACTTCCCCTATAGGAACTATGCTAGTCTCTGGAGCCATCAAAACAATCTTGAACCTTCATATGGAGCACCTTCACATTACTCTGAATATTTTAACCCAGTGCAGAGAACAAACATGGATTTACCCTATAATGTGCAGTCTTCACAGCAATCTGATGGCCCAAATGTGAACCCACCAACCCTTTTGTCTAGGATTCGTCAGTATGTACGTCAGCCAGTTAACAATGCTGATGTGACTGGGCCAGCAAGTTTGGTTTTCCATAGTCAGCAGGATCCTCCACTGGTTCCTTATCACACTCTTCAAGAACAGGACAACTTGTCTAAACCCCAACCTGCTGAAGCCCTTAGAAGAACAGCCAAACATAAAGAGACTGAGCGCTTTTTCTCTCAGCCAAAGGGATATGTGCTCCTTCAACAGGGTCCACCAGGCAGAGAGAATGGCAACACTGTGGTTTTGGGTCAAAATCTTAATGGTAATTTCCCAAATCAGTTCTTGAACCTCAATGAGCAATCTGAAGATTCGAAATGGCTGAGGAGTGAAAATTCTGGTAATGCTGACCTAACTCCAGGAGACATGCCACAAACGTCTTCCTCTGCTGGCCCTAATTCACCTTTGTCTCAGGACACTACTGTTAAAGGGAAGCCTACCGTTGACAAGCCTGTAAGATTTCTTGAGAAACCTTTCTCACCTTTTGGTTACAGGCATAGGACTTCACAGCATAATGTTTCCTAACAGTCCTTTTTTTAAAATTACACCTGAAAGATTGCAACAAGGGAAATGTATGTAATATGCCTTTTTAATGTTAGTCATGTACTACGGATTAAATTACTAACATTGTTTGTCTTTCAGGAATGAAGGTGCCTGTGACAAAGTGATGTCTGTACAATGGGTATACTGAAACCAATGTAAATAAAAAAAAAACAAAAAAAACAACTGTTTACGTGATTTAAGAGTGTTGGTTAGTATTGAGGTATATTTTAAAAGGCATGTTGCTGTGACTAGTTTCAGTCAGTGAGTTCATTAAAGTCAGTGAGTTCATTAAAGTCACTGACTACATTGTTTACCAATGTCAAACAGTGTTTTGCAGTTGTCCTCATGGTTGATTAACAAACGTGAGGACTGGGCTTGTAAAAACAGGATAAAGTCTTTACTGCGTCCATATACAGTATTTAATGACCATAAATACATGCATTTCAAAACAGTGGAGTAGATCCAAATCTCCTGGGTAAACATTTTGGATTTTAACTGAACATTTACAATGGTGGTAAATTACAATGTACAGGTGACATACACTGTAAGGTGTAGGTGTTAATGCTTTAAAATTGTCAGTTTCTATTTACAGCCCTAAATCAGTCAAAGATTCTGACCCGTCCTGGACAGACTGGCACAAGAGGTACTGGGGCAGCCTTAGCAGCAGGGGTGTCAGCAATCACTGCAGCTACATCCCTCTTGAAGAGAATTCCATGGTGTTGGGCACTGTTCGAATCTGAGGCTGAGTCTGTGGCAGGAGCAGGGTCTGCAGCAGGAGCAGCATCTGTGACAGGTGCAGTCTGGCTGATGTTTGCTGCTGGGGCGGGGGCTACAGGCACCACCTCAGCTGACTCTGCCGACTCAGCCGACAGGAGGCTCAGAGGATCATGGAGAGCCGTCAACTTGTGGTGACGCAGACCATGCCCTGGTGAAAGGTTCCCTGTGTGCACATGGACTGCTGGTGCTACAGGTGCAGTGCTGTTGCTGTCCACCACAGTGATCTGAAAAAGCAACAGACCAGAGAATGTTTTGCGTAGTAATACACGGATAAAACTGGACATTTGATTTTGGTATAATTTACCAAGTTAGGGAACATCTTGCAGTCTATTGTGTGCTTTGAGTTCAATCCTCTGGCAGTACATATGCCACGGGTCTACAGAGAGATGGATGGTATTGTGTTCAAACATTATGTGTATGTCATTCCCTATATTTACACTTACAGCCGTGGCATCGTGTAGGAGCTCGCACACATCTCCAGTACAGTTGGCCTCCACCACAACATATTCGGCTAAATAGATCGGTCCACCAGACACAACCTGTAACAATATTTATACTTATTTGAGTTATCCCCTAGAAAGTGTCAATACAGTTTAATGTGTTTTTGGTTTTGACCTGTGAAGACATCCTTCCAACCTCCAGAAGGGAGAAAGTGAGATTCTTTATGATGCTGTTAAATGTACTCAAAGAGGCCTGAACAAAGTTCAGGGCGTCGGTGTCATTTAGGGAGAGGAGGGTGGGGCAACCCACACAAAAGTCTTCTCTGGACTCTGATATAAAAAATACATTTAGATTAATTGGCATATTGTTTTTGTAATCTTACAGTATAAAGAATACAGTTTACCTTCTGTTTTACACTTAAATGCTGTAACGGTCAAAGCTCCACTGACATTTTTTAAGACCACATCACAGTCTCCCTCCACGGCCTGTATAACAAACAAACAAAAAAAACTGTTGAATCTAATCTACCTCTAATCTCTCATTGTAAATTGAACATTGTTCTCACTGTTAATGCTTTGGGCCGAACAGTACAGTTTGAGACTGGTGTGGGGTCTAACACATGACAGTCTGTCTCTAGGAGGTCAAGCTCCATGACATAGATATTGTCTCCATCCGGCTATTTAAAGACAAAACACACTTAATGGAGCAGACAGCACTGTACTTTGATTAAAAAACAACAATAACTATAAATACTGTAGTACCTTGGTAATGATCTTGATGTCCTCAATCCTGTTGAGTGCGTACTTGTAGCCATGACTGTGCTGAGAATTTAGGTAGTCCTGGGCTGCTACCGCAGCCTCCTCTGCCTCTGGCGAGTCACATTCTGGACGCAGCACATTGATGTGGGCCCATGTCCCCAGCAGCAGGCCCAAAGCCACTGCAAACCTTAAACACTGCATTGTTTTGGGGGGATTGAAGCCCTCGCTGGTGAAATAAGAATGTTAGACACAGAAATGGGGCTCACAGTGTCTGTGGGTTATATATTGGCCACTTTAAACAAGAGGCAACAGCCAAGGTAAACATTATGAACATTCTCCTGACTGCTGCGTGAATAAAGATCTCAGAAAGGTGCATTCAGTGGGGTCACAGAGTGAATGATCAGCTACAGATTAAATGAATCCTCAATGAAAGTTCAGTCAACAGGATGTTTGTCCGGATTATTTGTTCAGCCTTGGCAGATGCTGCAAGTTCACATCATGCCATTTAAGGCCAAGTTACAAAAGGTTGTGTGGGTAGCCTTTTTACTTATTTGAGGTACCTGTACTTTCGACTCCACTACATTTTATTACTGGGCTGAAAAGTAACTTACAAAGCCTACTGTTTGTCATGGGTTTTTAGCACTTTCATTGTGCCTTAGAGTTTTGATTTCAAGTCCTGACTTTGAGGAAGCAGTTTAATGGTGGTGTTCAGATTCTAGTGTGTGATGATGTCATACTTCCAGATGGGGCAAGAGCCAGATTTCCTTAATGATTACATTGCACTTTGCCACGAAATATCCAATAATTAAATTCACAAATGTTGGACCTGGTCATTTCTATTCGTGACTAGACCCACGACTCACTCACTCAATGTATTAAGAAATCATTTTAACAATATTAATTTTAGCTACTACC